>VDFB02132635.1:0-40428 GCA_007258455.2 Sequoia sempervirens
TAGGAGGATTGGCCAAATAAATTTTGATTGACTCAAAATATTTTTTGCACACATCATCCCATTTAAACATACATTTTTCTTCAACAAACATGTGAATGAAAGTGTATTATCAACCAATTGAAATACAAATCTACAAATTGCTTGAATCTTCCCTTGTAAACTACGTAGTTGAGAGAATTTTTTTTGGTGGGGAATGTTAAAAATTGCATCAATTTTATTTGTATCAACTTCAATTCCATAATTAGAGATGATAAATCCTAAAATTTTGTTAACATCCATGCCAAAGACATACTTAAGAGAATTGAACCTCATCTTATAGAGATTAGAGTCTTTCAAAGATAAGATGAAGATTCTTGGCGTGATCTTGATGAGTTGTAGACTTAGCCAAGATGTCAATGACATAATCTTCTAGAATCTTGTGAATGAAATCATGAAAGATGAAAGTCATTACCTATTGGTAAGTTTTTCCAGTATTCTTTAACCCAAATGGCATGACTACATAGCAGAAGGTACCCTAAGGGGTAGGGAAGGTTTTCTTATACTAATATTTTGGGTTAATACAAATCTGATTGTAGCCCGAGAAGCCATCTATAAAGGACAATAAGGGATGGCCTATAGTCAAGTCTACAATCATGTTGATAATAGGAAAAAAAATCATCCTTAAGAGAAGCCTTATTAACCTCACAAAAAGTATATGTAAATACGAATACGGCCATCAGGTTTACTAATAGTTACTATATTCAATAATCAAGGTGAATAGTCAATGGGACAATTAAAACCAACTTTTAGAAGCTTTTCTATCTCATTCTTGACTAATCAAGCAGCGTTGGGATTCATCTTATGGATCTTTTTCTTAATGGGATTGGCATTAGGACATAAGACAATATTTTGAACCACCACAGACTTATCAATACCTAGCATATCCGCATATGACCAACCAAAAATATTAGGATGAGAATGTAATAAATCAACATGTTGTTTAGACTCTTTCGAAGAAAGACATTTTATAATATTAATTATTTTTTGAGGAGATTTACAATCCACGAAACATCAGAAGTATCCCCTATAAGGAGAGTACTATGGTCTTTAGGATGAGGTGTAGGAGAGTTATCATCCCTATTAGATGAAGGGGCCTTCTAATCAATACTCATAACATATTCTCTAAAATATGCCTATTTGTTTAAGCAATACGAGAATCATTGTTTATGATGAAAAAAAGGTAAGCGCTCAGAGTAGGAACCTAAGAATTGTTCTAGCACTTCCTTTGAAGAGAAAATATCTAGAAGGACTTCATTAAAGCTACCTTACTTTCAATGAGTTCGAGATGGACTAATTCAAGAGAAATGGGTTTGTTAGAATTCATGTTGATATTCAACCATGGTTTCCTCTTATACTTTGTGTGATGGTATCTAAGTCCAATCTTATACCCATGAGAATCAAATTCTATGGTAAATTTAATACCTTGTTCATTGTGACCACAACCTTTACCTCCATAATCATATTTAGACAAGAGATTGGAACCTAGACCATAATGTGTTTGCAATTCATAGGAAGGAGGAGAATTAATGTAAAGAGCAAGATACCAAATATGAGTATCACACTCCTTTACAAGGACATAATCATCCTTCTTAATGGGAATGTAAAAACTAGCCTCAACACAAGTGTGATTATCCTCCTTAGCCAAAGGAAAATCAACTTTTGTAACAGAGGTACGTATGAGATTGTTAGAATGTCTAGGTGGATAGGATCTACTTTATACTTCTCGATATAGGACTTAGTAAAGTCTAAGGATCCCCAATCACCAAGACACACATTCCATTCAAAAGAAGAACTAGAAGGGGTAGAATCAAGACTTTCTACTTTGGGATGATCTTCCTTCAGGACATGCGTCTCAAGAGTATCCTTTGAAATGTGCATTATCAAAGTATATGTTAATGTATTATGAGATAACAAACAGATACAAATTTTAAGAGTAGATGCAATAAAGGCTTGCCCAGTAGCTATCATTTCACAAAAGTGTATAGCATGAAGGCCGACCTTGACTATGATTACTTCGTTATTAGAAACAAATTTCATAGAATATTGTAAGGTAATGGTCTTGGCATAATGTATACCAGGGCAGGCATAGTAATGGGTCCTAACCTCAAAGGAAAGATTATCATGACTAAGGCTTGTCAACATACATTATCCAATTTCAATGAATATACAAAGAAGAATAAGTAGAGAAGATAAATCAATTTTAATTTTAGGTAATAAATTGATTCTATATACATTCAACACCGAGCTAGTGTCAATGAGAGCACACCTAGTGGGTATATGCAGGATCATCATGGAAAAAATAGGCCCTATAAGTGGCAAAAAATTTAGAAAAATTAGAGTTAGGCAAAATTGACTTAAAATTTGAATAAGTTATCTATATTATTTCAAAAATATGTAAGAATAGAATCTGTAGAAAATTGAATGTAGTTTCTAAACTACGTTTGTTTTAAAAAAAATCTATTTGGTGAAAATTTGAAATTTCAATGCAGTGGTACTTAAATTCGGGGAAAAAATAAGAAGTAGGTGTTTGTCGACCACCTAACCACAATTAAATGATAATATTTTTTATAATTTTTAGATATAAGAGTAGAGGACTCACTGTCCCGATGGAATTTTGTTTTTTTCCAAGTAAATAATTAATTATGATTTTTTATTACAACTTTTTAAAAAATATAAAACTTCATTATGTCGACCACCTTAACTTGGTCAAAATTCATGAAATTCAATTTTTATTTTTTTAATCCAATAGTATGCAAAGCATAGAATGCGACGCATGTTTTAGATTCAAAAAATGTGATACCATTTGAAAGCTATAGATGTTTTTCAATCAGCCTATCAATTAGGACTTTAGTTGTAATTTGAATAGAAAATGAATAATAATTACTTATTAAATTCAAAGTAAAGCATAATTTATATTGGTGGAAAGTTGAGAATATCCTTTAAAAATCCTTTTCGTTTCATCAATTTTGGGTAAAAAAATAGTCATCAGCCACACCCACGATATTGCTACTTTTTGGCCCATCATGATCCTGCACATACCCTAGTACTAATATTATTAATGTTAATTATTATCAGTAGAGGATGCACTTGCTTTTGTACTTCTAGAGGTGGGATTTCATGTAGATAGAATGTAATATTTTATGAATCCACATGAATATGATATATCATTTAGCATTAACATCTATTAGCATAGTTGAAGAAGGAAAGAGGATCTTTTTCAAGGCTTCCTAAAGCATACCTTGGTAAAATGAAGTAGTCTAAAGTACAAATCCCAAAGTAAGATCTTGACAAGAGTAATGTGAAGTTTCTCGACAAGATCATATTCACTAGGTGTCTTAGTTGTAGGTTTAGGTACTTAAGGAAGGCTTGGTTGAGAAGGTGGTAGAGAAGTAGATTGATTAAAATTTTATTTATTCCTCCTATTATGGTAAGTATGGAATACTGCTCTATAAGAGGGAGCCTTAGATTGTATAAACCTCATGGAAAGGTATGACGTGTCATTAGCGATAAGAACCTAACAAATAAAATTAATTATTTTAGGAGATAGGCTAGTCAAGTCATGTAAATTACTATTCTCTTAGGCCTTTGAGGGGCAACAAAGACTACAAAAACATTCATAGACTCTTTGAATTGTGAAGAAGAGGAAAGTTTTGATGAAGAATTTTGTTTATCAAATTTATGGACAAAAGGGGATGCCTCTAAGAAATCATCTAGGGAATCATCCAACATATCAAAATCTTGTTTAGAAAAAGCATTATCAAAGGTATTAAAATTTTGAAGAAAAATATCTCACATTACTTGATTCATGTCAAGTTCACCAAAAATGTAAAGAAGGGGATTCACTACTCTCAAGACTCAAGACAAACAAAGTCTACAAGGAGAAAATAGCCCTCAGTTACCTCAAAGTACAAAGCTCAGGTGACAAGGATAAAAAATAAATAATATTTACAAAACTTAATTAAATGAAAGCTAAACTACTAATGATGAAATGATAAGATTAAGTAGATATAATTTATAAAAAATGATAAATATTTTAAATGGTTAAGTTTCTTTTGATGCCCACAAGTTCCACCATTTGAAAATAATAAGAATAGGGGTTTTGGTAATAAAATTTTCTAGTTGATAACACATATATGAAGTAGAATTCATTTAAATGTTGAATGAACAAAGTCATCCATCTAGTTATTTGAATATGGTAGTATTTTATTGAACATAGCTCATTGTTTTTTTTTTTTTTTTTTTTTTGTAACAAGGGGAATAGGGTGCAGCACGGCCCCCCATATAACCCCCCACTGCTGGTAAACTTTTTACCATGACCGGCAGTGCTGGCGGGACACACCAACTGGTACCATGGGAGCACCAGAGAGTCGAACCCATGGTGGGCGCCCTACGATAGGGAACACCTTAACCAACAGGGATGGGACCGGCGCCCCAACATAGCTCACTACTGACAAAGACATGATAGAGTGCATCTTTTCCTATTCAAATCCTTTAATAGAACATCATTTGGTTCTCTTTAGCTAGTAAATATTTTTTATATTCATAAAATAACTTATAAATGTAGGCATTTCCCTAGAGACCAAGGGTTTACTTTAGCCCAAAATGTGTTTTGTGTTCACATATGTGTCTATGTGTGTTGAATTGTAGGGCTCCTAAATTTTCATTCTCCCATCATCTAATTATGCATACCACTTATATGCAAAGGATAATTTAATGCACAAACAAAGGAATTTTCACTATGAGCTAATTGAGAGAGTTGAAGTGATGTATGCTAATTGGGTACAAGAAAATTATGTGTGTTCCATGTGCATTTGCATGTTACTTGGATATCCTACTATATAATACATTTGAGAAATGTGGCATTTACAAGATGAATCAAGGGGAAATTTGAATTATTATAAATACGTTACAATTTTATCATGATAATAAATATTTTATAAAAAATTGGATTGATATATTGTATTTGGCCTTCTCAAAATCTATACAGGTTCCCTCTGGCTTAGGATATTCTTAGGTATAAAAACTACATTCTCATTTCCATATTATCATATACATATATTGTAAATCTTAAGAAACTATATTCTAGTAGAATCCATCCCATAGTTAGGTATCTTCTATATTGAATGAAATGTCTCATAGGATCATATATGTGCCTCTAAAGTCATAGTTGTTAACATTTTTTTGTTATATATTAGTTGGTTTTGTAGCACGATAAAGCCATTACTAAGCCTTTGTAATGATATTTTCCTTAATGTACATATGGATTTTTTTAGCAGTTATGGATATTTAAATTATGTTTTATTAGTTGAAGATTGTTAATCTTATGCATTATATTTAGATGATAAGTTGTAATTTTGGTTCTAAATTTTATACTTGTGCATTAACATTTACATTCTTATTAGGCCTAGATTCTATCACCCAATAAACTAAGGCACTAGTCCTTTTGTTAACATAACTAATCCTTTTATTTAAATACCATCATTGTTCACACATGTATAGTAAATTTAGTATAGGTTCCAATATAGATAGTTCAACATTATAAATTATTTGAAACCTTTTGTGAACCCAAATTAGATACACACTTAGAGAATTATGCATGCATGAAATTCTACTAATATAAATACCTTAGTGATCCTAACTATGTCATATCTTTTGTGAGACCTTGTTTGATATAACATTGGAGAGCTATGTTTTTTATATTCTAGATCATATAAGTTGTAAGTGAGGTTAAGGGGATTCATTTGAAGGAATATAACTTTGTTTTACATATGGAGTATATATAATCTATTGTTTTATTTTACTAATAGAGGTTTATATGTCTTGTATTAGTAGTCAATATGATGTAAGATTATTGAGAAATATTTAGGGCTTATAAATAGGTTATGACTTACTAAAATATATTGTGTTATATTAGTATAACTATAATTATCTTATTTAGACCTCTTAGATCACCCTCCATGGTTTTCTGAAGGAAAAAGTGTAGAGGAGCAATCCCATTCTTCTTAATTGACCTATTATTACCTATAGCCTAATGATAAGTCTTATCCCTTATATATTGATCAACACACATCCTTGAGTCTAAGTCTTGTTGGCATTCTTAAGGATTATCAAGTATATATAGTTTTATGTGTCAAGACTACCTGTAACCCATAAATCAAATACTACCATTTATATGATCTTGGTCTAGGCCAACCCATATTCACATTCATTTACCACCTTGGATTAGACCACATGTCATGACCCAATCTATGGACTATGACCTACAATGCTGCTTAGTCCACCTATTTCAAGATTCAAACTTCTTTGTTGAAATCCATATATCTTTGGAACCACCAAAATGGGGTGAAGCTACAATAGTGGTTTACAGTTTGATGGAGGAAGGAAAATTGATAAAAAATGACCCCATGGCAAAAAAATTGGTTTTAGGGGTTTGAATGAACCTACAAGTTTGACCGAACCAAAAAGGGGTTCGACCAAACTAGTGTTTGAGCGAACCCATTAATTACTGGGCCCACATTTCCTGCCCAAAAAACAAAAGAAAAATGCATATTGAAGGGGGTTCGAATGAACCTTGGTTCGCTTGAACCCCTGGGGGTTTGCTAGAACCCCCCTTTTCCTTGATTTTTGAAATTATTCACAAAAAAACCTATTTTTTTACGCTTCGAAGCTCGAGTTGAGGATGAAAATGGAGTCTTGAAAAACCCAACTGGAATCAAGTAGTCCTTGGAACGAGCTATCCAATGAATATAATTTTAATATGTTTTAATTTTATTATGTATTTGTTTTTTTAGTTTTATTAAACATAGGTTTTTCATCGAAAATGAAGGTCTCTGTTCTGCACATGTGGAAAAATAGCAAATTATAAAAAAAAATTGAAAAATATGAGTGCACCAGATATTGAAGTCCTTGACCCAACACAAAAATAAAATAAAATTTGATATATAGAAAAAAAGTTACGCATTAGACAGTCACGCTATGTTTGAATTGTAATTGGTTTGACTTCGAAACTTGATTAAAGAAAAAATATTCAATAAAAACTATCTAACCAAGTGAAAGCACTAGATATCGGAGTTACAAATCTAAATCCAAAAGAATTAGAATTTTATCCTTTATTGAAAAAAAGTTATGTGTTATACGGTGTGCATCACTTTTTAAAAATGTTGTTTTCTGAAAAAGCCAATTTTCTTGGGAGATGGAAAAAAAAGTGCAAACTGATTCCAAAAATTTTGAATAAAATATTTTTAGAATCTACAAATAAAATGTGACAAGACTCTGGTTTTCGTCATCTTCAAATTCCTCACGGTTTAGCCGCTATAGATTCCCAAATGTGAAGATTTAGTTAAAAATAATAATTTAAGTGTCCAGTTTGGACAAAAATTGTAAACCACTATTGTGGGATCACCCAATGATTTAATTATGTGACTATGGACAAGTATTTAAAGACATACCTAGGTCATTAACATCAAATTGAGAATCAATTGAAAAAGGAAGTTGGAAATTGAATGATCATTTAATTTAAGAGAATTCTAAAAGCATATTCTAAACTTAAGTATTTCAAAAGTTCACAAGGACATTAGACCTTGCATCAATATCACATGGATGACATGATTGCAACATTGTATTCCCTCTCATTGAATTAACTACTACTAATAAATGCTAAATATTTTTCTTCTCATCTTGAAGCAAGCTCCATTATGTTTCTAAACATAACCCTATTTAGAAAAAAGGTGTGTAAATTTGGAATGCACACTAGAAAAAAGACAAATTATATGACTTAAACTAATTCACATGACTATGGTCTAGTAATGGACTAGATTACATGATATAGCCTTGTCCACAACATTACATATCTTAATATAATTCTATTACATCTTCCTAATCATTAATTCATATTTAAATTCTTGACTATAAATCATTATTCTAACACATAAATCAATCATTAACAAAATCAAAACCAGCACTATTCCCAAAAAAAACACATGAAATCTCGTATCTTATTAACTGCATTGAATCTTTTATTTACATCCAATTAAATATTAATTAGATTTCATCGTTTCAATTACATCATGATTAGTCTAAGAACATTCTAAAATTAAAGACCGATTTTATTTCTATACAAAAGTGATAGTAATAATGAATTTAGTGTCATGGAGTGTTACTAGCTACATGGGAAACGTGATATTTAAATTTTAAGGGAATGATGAAAAACTTCAACCGAACTTTATGAAATGGTAGTGGGTTAGGCCAATCTCCACTAAGACTAATGGACAAATGAGTTGCACGGCAAAGCGAAAAAAGTATTCCATTTAAGCTTTTGCATGTGTTGGAAAAAAAATACGAGGAAAAGTACACCGAAAGTTTAATATAAAATATTTATTTTTATTAAAGATTCTAATATAGTGGGTTCAATATAATTGATGGGTGTGATAGATATAATATTTAATTAGATTATTATCCATATTTAAAATTTATTGTATATGTTAGAACGATTTTAACGGAATAGATCCTTCCAATCCTTTATTTTTTAGCGAGAAAGATATTAAGTTTGAAAGATTTTAAACTTACAATTTAAGTACAACCTGCCCGATGGTTAAACCCAACCTTCAAAATATTGAGGGTGCTACTTCCTATGCTGAGAATGTTAAAAGCTGGAAGGTTAGATCGTTAGATGTTCAGAGGAAAAATATGTTGATGAGGCAACTTTGGGCTTTGATAAGCCTGCTTGCAGTTTTTATTTGGGCTGCACAGCAGTCCAATGGCAACATCACTAATTTTCGGTTTGCCAACTTTACCCATAACAACAGCCAGCAGCTGATATACATGGGGGACGCTTCCTTTTCGGCTCAGCATGATTGTATCGATCTCACACCCGATACAAACGCCATTACAAACATTTCTTCTTCGGACGAAATGCCTCCAAATGTTAGCCACTACATCGGACGGGTTCTCCACCGCCAGCAGATCACGTTGTGGCCGGCAAGTTTCACCACCATCTTCACCATCTTCGTGAAAAGCACCACCCTTAATGGCGATGGCATGTCCTTCGTCATCGTTACTGACAACGAAAGTTTTTTAGCAAATAGCAACAGGGGCTCCCTCAGCCGCTTCGACCACTCCACGGAGAGAAACATGACCGGCCAGCTTGCAATCGAATTCGACACGTTACAGAACGAGTTCGATCCGGACAGCAATCATGTGGGCATCGACATTCAGAGTATCATATGCAATGTGACCGCTGGTATGGGTGTGCACGGCATGGATATCAACGCTGGGCGACCTATACAAGTGCGGATCGGCTACGACGGGTGGGCTAAATACCTGCAAATCGACGCGCGCTATGCAGACAATACTTCGGCCTACACGAGCCTTTTCAACCGCACGGTGGCGCTCGAAAAGTTTGTTCCAAGCACGGCGTACGTGGGATTTTCTGCGACAGCAGGGAAGCCATTAGAGATACACAGAATTCTCGATTGGAGTTTCAGTTCCGTGCTGTTGCCGGAGTCTTCTCTGAATTTCTCACCGATGGGAACGGGAACAGCAACGCCGGGGAGATCGGGCAACGGAGTCAGAGTCCTCGTCTTGGTGGGCTCCAATACAGGCGGATTAATTATTGTGGGACTGTTATTCACCTGGTTCGTGGTTAGCAGAATGAAAAGCAAAATGCGGGCTACTTCAACTCTTGGGCAAGGAAGCTTAGTCGGAGAGCTGGGAATGATCCAAAACGCGCCTCACTGGTTCTCTTACAAGGAACTAGCTGCCGCCACCAACAACTTCAGCGAAACAGAGCTTCTAGGAACCGGCGGGTTCGGAAGCGTGTACAGAGGAAAGCTCAACGCCGGAGGCAACGAAAAGGTAGCGTTGGTTGCGGTGAAGAGAATTTCTGCCCGGTCAAAACAGGGGGAAAGGGAGTTCATCTCAGAAATCATCACCATTGGCCGTCTCCGCCACCGGAACCTGGTGCAGCTTCAGGGCTGGTGCCACGAGCGTGATGAGCTTCTTCTAGTCTACGACTACATGCCCAATAGAAGCCTGGACAAGTTTCTTTACGACAAAACCGGGGACCCGCCCTTGAATTGGTCGCAGCGCCACAGGATTTTGTGCGGCCTGGCCTCGGCTTTACTCTACCTGCACGAAGAATGGGAGCAGAGAGTCATTCACCGAGACGTGAAGCCCAGCAATGTGATGCTTGACGGGGAATTCAACGCTCGCCTTGGGGACTTCGGTCTGGCCCGTCTCATCGAGCACGATGATAAGAGTCCGGCTGTGATGACCCGGGTGGCGGGTACGCCCGGGTACGTAGCACCCGAGTGCGGCTATACAGGCAAGGCCACGGCAGAATCAGATGTCTTCAGTTTTGGGGTCGTGCTATTGGAGGTGGCCACGGGTAGGCGGGTGGTAGAGCGCAAGTGTTCGTTGGCTGAAGGGAATTTGGTGGACTGGGTTTGGGGGCTTTACAGCCAAGGTAGAGTTATGGAGTGTGTGGATCCCAAATTAGAAGGGTCTGATTATGAGGAAGAGGAGATACGGAGGGTGTTGATCTTGGGACTTGCCTGTTCTAATCCCGATCCACAGCTACGCCCTTCTGTCAGGCAAGTCATTCAAGTGCTCATAAATCCTAATGAGGAGCTGCCGCAGATGCCTTCCACCAGGCCACTAGCGATCTATGTTGTTTTGCCAACGGTCGGAGCAGTGCATTCTCAGTCAACCTTACCTTCGAATATGGGTGGATGTGTGGCACCGTATGGTCTCATGAGAGCGTGTAGCAGGGGGTCCATTACTTCTTCCATACTACATTATGGCAGATAGAGTTGCACACGTGTTCTCATACTTTATTGTGTCTCTCTTTTCATTTGTCATGCCATGTTGAATGAGCAGCTTCTTTTTTCATGTGTTGAATAAGCTGCTTCTTTTTTCAATGTGTTAATAAGTGTTACATAGTATCTAGTATCTATTTTAGGCCTCAAATCGCATTGTAGTAAAAAATAGTTCGAATACATAATTATAGAAACATAGTTGTAACAATAACGATAAAGATAGGTGACTGTATGACTATAATTATATGTAGTAAATATTAATAGATTTTCTTAGTTTATGTAGAATAAAACAATTTTGTTATTTAGAATATTTTGAGGGTGAGGTAATAGTAAATGCAAAGATGGTTATAAATGTAGATGAAGCAATTGACCTTATTGTTTGATTTGTTTGGTTGGATGACAATTGAAATTTGCATCATAAGAATGACCATGTTTGTGAGTTAATCCTTTTGTAAAAAGTCACATTTTAAATATGCCTACAATGAATATCTCAAATTAGTAACTAATCTAGCAATATATTTTATAATGTACAATTTTTAAAGAAAATAAAATTCTATGTAATGAATGGAGTGTTTATACAAGTATCACATAAAATATAGAATTTAATTATGTATTTTGTTTGTTATATTTTTTAATGATAATGTTGTTATATATTTAGTATATGTAACTATTGTCGCCTTCATTTGCACACTTTATTGAACCTATTGTTGGACAATCTAGTGGCATAATATGAATTATCTTAAGGTGTGGGACTTTGTAGATCAGATTAGAGCCCCAAAGAAATTTATTTCCTTTGCTAAATCTAGATGTATGTTTTTGGTAAAAAAAATTCACTATGAAGTTTAACTAACTTGCCTAATGGGCAATGACAAATTGCATAAAAAATAAGAGAAATTGTTATTAGACTAATGATTCTCCTTTGTGTTTGAGAGGGGCACCTCCCTCAAATGATAGAATTTAATATTTTCAAGTATTTTTAATCAAAAAGTATGAAAAGGAAAATAAGAAAAAATAAAAGAAATCTAATTACAAACATAAGACCAAAATTTCTTTTGAAAAAAAGTTACATCAAATATAGAAGCACAAAGACATCCAAATAGCTACACACCAAGAATGAAGGGTGAGGAAATAAGTGTAAAAAAAAAATAATTAAACATCAGAATAATCATCCTTAGAAAGAAATATTTGACATTAAAAATATTTCTTTATTAAAACTAAACGAGCACATAGACTCTAGTTTTCCCCTGTACATAGCTCTCAATTGTAGAGTAACAAAAAGATCCTCCATTTTTAACAATGAAAACTTTATTTTATAGCCATTTCCTGCTCACATCTCGTGTAGTTGTCTCTTTAAATTATTTCTTTTTCTTTAATTTTGAAAGACATTTTTTTTAATTTCATGATAGTACTTTTGATATAATTCCAATCTTCTCTTCCAACCATGACCTTTGACTTCCCATTTTCTTGATATGATCATGAGTATGGAATCATTTTGAACTTATTTCTATTCAAGAATTTAGGAAGAAATTTGATTATTTTTCCGTAAGAAATTCTTTAAGGTTTTGTTCCTATATTGCCTCAATCTATCCTAAATTTGCACTAGTTGTAGAAATTAGTTCCAATATAACATCGCATTAGTCTTCTCTGTAGGCAACACTCTATGGACTACAAGTCTTCATGGTAGTACTCATATACACTAATATTATTCTCTACTCTTGATAAAACTGAAATAATCTTTTGAGGGAATGTCTACACAACCTTGAAGATCACTTGAAAGGAAACATATAGACACCAAGGACATGGTGTTCACTATTTAAGACATAATTTTCCAATTTATGCATGCTTAGTTATCAATATGTGGATGGATCAAAACATGCTATTGAAACCAACACAACCTACCACTACTTTAGAAGGTTTTACCAACATTCCTAGCATTTTAGGAGTCTTCATGAATCCATTCTGTATGTTTAGATGGTGTATTTTATATTTAAATCAATTGATGGCACCTCCAACATTGAACATGTCAATAAGACCAATTGGAGAATAGTGGATTCCTCCTCAATATTTCAAGCATCTCATGCATAGATATGCCCAAGAATCCTACTTCCATCATAACTAGTAGATAAATATATGTTTGTTCTTCTTATAGTGAAGGAATGGGAATGACGAGCACATGAATTTTGCCCTTTTCTTTAGACCATTTCTACTCCATTATATTTGTGTCGAGTACATGCATATCTTTAGACATGAATCAAAAAGAACATGTTGATGCCTTGTAGGTGATGAACAATAGGGGAATGGGAATGCTTTATAGCCTATGTTATAGAACAACACTATTCTCCAATTTTCATTCAAATATGCCCTAGGATCCCAAATTGGATTGACTATCAACACAAAAGGTGAGTCAATTCTCAACAAGAAAGACCTAGGAGGGGGTTCTTTAGGATTTGTGGGGTTCACCATCAGCAAAAGCTTGGAAAAGACAACTTAACATTCAACTCACAAAACTCAGTAATGCAAGTCAAATAATAAGTGCAAATGATGAAATTAAGCAATAGCAAGTTAGGATATGTGTACCTGGGAAGTCTAGAAATGTAATGAGGATTTTGGAAATGCAAAAATGTTGTCAAAATATGCTAGGGAGGACTAAGATGCACTATGTGGCATCTTAGTCCCGAGGCATGAAACCTTGGGCATAAACTCCAAAAGCGGCCCATTTAAGGTGCCTTTAAAAAGAGGGTCCCAAGACCCTTGGAGGAAAAAGATTCCCTAGGTGGCCGTGTCTTAGTGCCAGTCCAAAAATCAAGGGAACAAAGCTAGAATCATTAAATTATCATTTATCCTTTGATGTTTTTTAGGATTAGCCATAAAAAGATACAATTTATTAGGCTTGTGGATGCAAAATAGGACCAATTAAGACATAAATAGGGATAAATAAAGCAAGGTGGGCACAAACAAGTGTGAAAATTCAAGGGTATGCATTTTCCTACACTACAGGTAAAACATCTCAGCTAGACTCAATTAGATTCCATTTCATTTTAGATAAATGAAGAAACTATACATCACTTAGGATTCTTGCGTAAATGCAAGAATATGGGTCCACTTCTAGTTGAAGTTTTGGACTTGGAAAAAAACCCAAAATTGGGAAAAATGAAATGAGATCCCATTTCACTTTAGGTCCTCGAGCAAAACACAAGATCATATTCTAAAATAGGATCCTATTCTAAAACAAGATCCTATTCTAAAATAGGATCCTATTTCATAAAGGTTTAAATTTTAATGTTTTTTAAAAACAAAATGAAATCTCTTTTCTAAATATTTCCATTTATAGTCCAATTTTTGCTATGGGTTTCGAGTTAGAAAAAGGCTTGGGGATGCAAACCTTAGCTTTGAACTTGATTTGACTTGCAACTTGAAGGTCATGTCACTGTCACTAGAAAAGAGTGACTAGACATATATTTGAAGAATTTTTTTGTAGATTTTTTGATGAAATTAAAACCCATTATTGATGAGATTGTGTAGATTCCAAATATGAAATTATTTTTACAATTGGATTTTTTTTAATTTTTCAAATAATTTTTGATGAAATTGGTCTATAAACTTGAAATATCAAGATTTTTTAGTATTTTAAATATTTTTTTAAAAATAAATTATATGTGCACATTCTTCAAAAAATCTTTTCAATTTAAAATAACTCAAAAAATTACAATTTTAGGTCTTATGCATGACGCACATGAGGATTCTTTAAAACAAAAACTATGGCCAATAAAAAATCAACAAAAAAGATATTGAAACAAAGTTACAAAAAAATATCATGCACATTCTTTAGTGTGTTACAGATCTTTTCCCAAGAGGATTTAGAAAAATATAATTATTTAGGTCAAAATATGGATTATGTACATGTGCATAGTATGATAAAAAAAAGCGACTTTTAAATAGTGGTTTTTATACATGCCTATTGAAAATTAATTTGTATCATCTGAGTATTAAAATAAACTACATATTTGGAAGCTAGACTCGAACTACTACATTTCATGGGTATGTGCAGGATCATCATGGAAAAAATAGGCCCTCAAGTGGCGAAAAATTTAGAAAAATCAGAGTTAGGCAACTTGACATAAAAATTTGAATAAGTCATCTATATTATTTCAAAAATATGGAAGAGTAGAATCTGTAGCAAATTGAATGTAGTTTCTAAACTACTAGTTTTTGGAAAGAAAAAAAATCTATTTGGTGAAAATTTGAAATTTCAATGCAGTAGTACTTAAATTTCATAGAAAAATAAGAAGTAGGTGTCTGCCTAACCACCCTAACCACAATAAAATGATAATATTTTTTTATAATATTTTAGATATAAGTAGAGGACTCATGTCCCGATGTGATGCATATTTTTTGTAATTTTTTTCCAAGTAAATAATTAATTATGAATTTTTATTACAACTTTTAAAAATATAAAAAATTATGTTGACCACCTTAACTTGGTCAAAACTTCATGAAATTCAATTTTTTTAATCCTATAGTATGTGAAGCATAGAATGTGACACATTTTTCAAATTCAAAAATGTGATATCGTTTGAAAGCTATAGATGTTTTTCAATCAACCTATCAATCATGAATTTAGTCATAATTCAAATAGAAAATGAATAATAATAATTTATTAAATTCAAAGTAAAGCATAATTTATATTGGTGGAAAGTTGGGAATCTCCTTTGAAAACCCTTTTCATTTCATCAATTTTGGGTAAAAAAAGTCATCAGCCACATACCCTACACATGCCCATCATATCCCCACTTTTTGGCCCATCATGATCTTGCGCATACCCTTATAGTACTAACTTTTTTAAGATAAACCTTAAAGTGCTTCAAATTTTTAAGTCAATGAGACATTCTAAAAATTGAGGAAAACACTTCCACTTTTTGACCAAAAAATGGACTCAACTTCTTCTACACACCCTCTTGTTGGGTCTTCCTATCCACCAATTTTGAATAAGCATTGACCAACCAACAACCATATCAATAGAGAGAATATCTTAGCTAGAATCGATTAGATGCCATGTATCATTTTAGATAAATGAAGAAATTATACATCACTTAGGATTCTTGTTGGGTCTTCCCACCCACCAACTATGAATAGGTGTTGAACATTTAGAGTCTTCAACCAACCACCTTTAATAGGTAAAATTAGTGTATCATTTCACTATAAATGATGCCCTTCACCTCCATTTCTTGTTCCATAACCTATTTCACATGGCTCTTTATTGCCACATCATAATTCAAAAAAGATCTCACATGGAGATTTTAGTAAGATTTAATCCATACCTTTGTATTGATGTTAGAAATGAACATATAAGTGGGTATGTGCAAGATCATGGTGGGCCAAAAAGTGGCAATGAGGAAAAAAACATGTCTTTCATTGACCAAAAAACGCGAAAATATTGTGTTGACTTTTTTTAGGCTCGGGTGTCAGTACACACCACCATAGCAAACACTAAACCTATTTTTACAAATCGGATATCCGATCCAAATTGGATATCCAATCCAAATCAGATATCTGATTTGGATCAGATATCCGATTTGTAAAAAACATATATATAAAAAAACGGTCACTGTTTTAAAGTTATTTCACATTCAACAACCTGCAGGCGCACAGTGAATTGATTCTTCACGTAACGGATATTCGATTTGGCCAAAATCCAATTTGAAAATGTAAGCTTTTTTATTTTTATTCGATTTGATTCAATTTTGAATTAAATTTGAATAATTTCAAATAGTTTTTTGTGGATTTAAAAAAAAAAAGAAGGGTTTTTGATTGAATTTTTATGAAAACATTGAGTTTAGAATGGATTTTGATAAAAAATGAATGTTTTTTGTGGATTTTTTCAAAATAGGGTTTTTGATTGAATTTTTATGAAAAAATTGAATTTAGAATGGATTTTGATAAAAAAAATGAATGTTTTTGTGGATTTTTTTTCAAAATAGGGTTTTTGATTGAATTTTTATGAAACAATTGAGTTTAGAATGGATTTTGATAAAAAAAATGAATGTTTTTATGGATTTTGATTTAAAAATAGTGTTTCTTATGTATTTGTATTAAAAATTAGAGAATTTTATAGATTTTTGTTAAAAAGTAGGGTTTTTTTTGGATTTTTTTAAAAACTAGGGTATTTTTATAATATTTTCATTTATATTATCTAATTTTAATTAGATTAATTATTTTTTAACTTTAATCAGGCATTATGGCTGCTGAGAATGAGAATGCACAAATTCCACCAGTTGAGAATGAAAATCCACCAGCTGAGAATCAAAATGAAGAAATGCCAAATGCTTCACCACCTCCACAACCATCAATTGAAGACTTAATTCATGAAAAATTGGAGCAATTGAGGGGAATTTGTGATGTTTATAAGAAAATCCCTCGATTATCCCGTATGTCAACCACATTCACAAGAATAATTACAAATGTAGAAACCCTCTCCGCCCAACATAATGCCTTTCATTCATGGAGAGAAATCATGAGGGAATATTATTCATGTGGATTGTCTTATGATGATGTGAAAGATCTCCAAATAACAAAATCCCAAATAGCCTCTTTATTTATTAACCCTAGCACTGGTTTTCCAGTTAATGTTAACAAACCAAAACTTTCTATAAAATGGTGCATGCATAGGGGCATAGTAGATAACTTTTGGGATCGTTGGTGTATGGTTTTTGATAAACCACCCAACAATAATCTTGATGTACCTTTTTACTTTATTAAAAAATTATATGCTGAGTTTTTGTTAGGGCATCATGTCAATTACTTTGACATTAAACCCTTCCAGAGTGTTGGTGGAGGTATGCCCGAGGATAGGCCAAGGGTAGCTAGAGTAGTCAGGCACCCATATGTTCCCCATCCTCCCCTTCCTCTGCCACCTCCAGTACAACATCCAGATATTACGGAGGATGCAACCACACAAACTATCCAGGCCATTCACTCTTTGAGTGGTCTTTTGGTTTCCCATGCTTCTTTAGTAGCTCAGCCACAGTCTGGTGATCTTGGCAATGGATCTAGTGTTGCTACATCATTGTCCTCGGGTCCACATATTTGTGTGCCACATATTTGCAATATGTGCCAACAAATATGCTTGGGTCTTATTATATAGTCCCCTGAGCAGCCATTAGACACTTCTGATTATGACATTTAGGATGTAGAGATTATAGCAGATCACACGTAGGGGAGTGGAGCACACCCTATAGAGTCCTCTCCTACTAGAGAGGTGGGCATTGGAGTAGTTACACAGGTAACATTTAAGGTAAAAATTCATAACTTGCATTTTTAAAAAAATGAATATTAATAAGAGATAGTATCAAGTACTAATATTTATTTACATGGTCTATTTAACAGTTAATGTATGAGGAGGAGCTCACACTGGTGACTGATAGAACCCTTAGGGCCATTTCATTTGGCCTCAAGATGCACACATTATGTATTTTCGCACTCACTCATTTACATTTTTTTATTGTATACTTGCTTATCATTTGAATTGTCATTAATGAAATTATATATTAACTTATATGTTTATCTTATTCTTTGCTTGTAGGAAACACCTAGTGTGAGTGAGGTGTGACGCTCTCCAGACTATGGAGGCACAATGTTAGATAAGGGAAAGGTAATTGAACTCAAATTTGATTAAATTAAGATTTATAAGATTTTTTTTTTATTATGCATACATTGACATAGATTCGTAGTTTCATATGTACTTGTCATTTTTATGTACAGGCGGTTGTGAGCTCTACATCATTGTTGATAAGTGCCACAACACCTGAAGGTGGAGGTGTTGAAACACCTCAAGGAGATACAGACAAAGATCGGCCTAAAGAGGTATGTGTTTATTTTATTTTGTGCTTGGTAAATATGTTCTTATTATTGAAAATTCTATGCTAACTTGGATCAATTACATATTTTTGTTCACATATATAGATTGACGTTACAAAAGTTGGTTTGGTTTGTTCTTTGAGAGGGGTCTATTCTAGGACTCTTGACCCTTCGAAGAGACGTATATTCAGGTAATCAATATTTCAATTTTAGAGTTCAATTATAATTCAATGTGTATTGATTTTTATGTTAATTATTCGATTTTAAATTATATAGTATAACTAATCTCAATTGTGGTTTGAATTTTTCTTGTGCAACTACCTTTAGAGCCAACAAGTGCTTCAAAGAGGCTCCATTTTGATGATCCACCAGTAGTTTAGGATGAGATAGACATTTTGGCATGTAAATTTTGAATAGATACCGAGATGGCATATGCCACATATTGTAAAACTTTGTTTGAGTTGGCGTTGATGCCATTTTTTAATATGGACATACACTTGATTATTGGATAATTTGATATATATAGAAGTTAGCAATCAAAATTTAATTTCCTCCTCATGTGGATGATTAAACTATTTGAAAATTTAATCAAGTGAGCAATGGTTAAATATCAATGTACAATAGCATAAAAATAATGGTTAAATTATATTATGTAGTTTATATTCATATTGTTGATTACATTGCATTGCACATCTTTCAAACTCAAAGCATTACTTCACATTGCATAAGTAACAACTAGATGCTGATAGATGAAAAAATTTCAATAACAATATAGTTTTTACAAAGTCAACCTAAGCAGTTATGCAATTACTTCACATTACATAACTAATAACTAAGAGCAGCTATCAATTGCATTAGCTTGTCATGGAATTCTATGAGACCACATTTCTTTGAGGAAACTTTGCACAAAACTCACAAAAAATGAAAAGAAAGCACTCAAACAAACTTTAAAGGGGTCTCAGGCCTGCTACCCTCCATTCGACACACTATGCAGCCATTTACTTGCAGTGTAGGGGTCGGACAATGGAGAAAACATGTAAAAATTATATATATATAGAGATGTGCAGCCTAGAAGCATGAATTACGATTAGAATATCACATAACATCATATAAAAAAAAAAACCACTATAAACTTGAATGTCATTTAAAACATGCATGATAAATATTCATCATTGAAACTTGAATTATGGTAGCTTGATATACAAATTCTATTGATGCCAGGGTTCAATTTGTATGATATTGAAAAAATAAGACAACTGAGTAGAGTTATCAGCATTCTTCAAAAATCATAAGAATTCTCTTAGTACACTCAAGAGTTATCAGATGTCTTCTTGCAGTCTCAAAAGTTATTTTGTATCATTGTTACATTGGTCTTGAGAGTAGTAGCTTAATATAGGTCCACAATACAAAACCAAGTTTACCTGTGTAGTGTAACAGTGGCATAGGAAGATTTTTCTTTCAAAGCAAAAATGAAAGCTCAACCTCTTGGAATAAAAATGCTTGTTTGCAAAAAAAATGAATAAGAATGAGGTAGTTAAGGTGTTTGAAGTGATTTAGAGGTCGCTTTTAGAGAAGAGAGATGTTGAAAAGTACATCAAGTCAGTGAGAATCGAAGTGCAATGTGTTTTAGTTTGTGGTACTCTGTTTCTCTGCAGATGTGTGATAAATTCTTAGTTCAATGATGTTGAACAATTTTTGAAAAAAGAAAGTTGTGTCACGGTCTGCATTCAATCCAACAAGCAAAAATGAAAGCTGAGCCTCTTGGAATGAAAATGCTTGTTTGCAAAACAAATGAATAAGAATGAGGTAGTTAAGGTATTTGAAGTTATTTAGAGGTCACTTTTAGGGTGGAAGGCTTAAAACTCCATTTTAAATGCACAAAAAAGAATGAAATTACTTCAAACCAAGTTTGTAAAGAAGTTAACTATGTTGCCCACTAGTTTCCCTTAAGAGTCCAAAGTGCTAAAAGGAAACAATATTTGAAGGGATATTTCTCAAAGACTGTGATTCTTACAAACTCTCTGTCTGAGGCTATGGGATCATGTTGGGACCATCTACAAAAACCTCTCTTAGTTTTTGCTATCTCAGAGGTGTTTTCCTGTGGTGATGACTTTTCAGTGGAGGGAAAAGTTGCCAGATGCAAGCAGTGTAAAGTTGCAAAGTGGTGTAACTTTCATTCCGCAACTCGTACGACCAAACGGACTGTTCCAACACGCCTGGATGGGTACGTTTACGCTAGGGATGGTCCTCTCTTGCACCCAAATATGCCGAATCACTCTAAGCTATATTGGACCGATGATTTCCCTTAAAAGTCCAAAGTGCTAAAAGGCAGCAATCTTTGAAGGTCTATTTCTTGGAGACCATGATGCTTACAAACTCTTCGTCTGAAGCTATGGGATTGTGTTGGTACCATCTACAAAAACCTCTCTCGGTTTTTTCTATCTTAGAAGTGTTTTCCTATGGTGACGACTTTTCAATGGAGGGAAAAGTTGCCAGATGCAAGCAGTGTAAAGTTGCAAAGTGGTGCAACATTCATTCTGCAACTCGTACGACCAAACAGACTATTCCAACACATCTAGATGGATACATTTACGCTAGGGATGGTCCTCTCTTGTACCCAAATACACTGAATCAGTCCAAGCTACATTAGACCGACGATTTCCCTTAAGAGTCCAAAGTGCTAAAAGGCAGCAATCTTTGAAGGTCTATTTCTTGGAGACCGTGATGCTTATAGACCCTCCATCCAAGGCTATGGGATCATGTTGGGACCATCTACAAAAAAATCTCTCGATTTTTCTATCTCGGAGGCGTTTTCCTATGGTGATGACTTTTTAGTGGAGGGAAAAGTTGCCAGATGCAAGCAATGTAAAGTTGCAAAGTGGTGCAACTTTCATTCCGCAACTCGTACGACCAAACAGACTGTTCCAGCACACCCGGATGGGTATGTTTACGCTAGGGATGGTCCTGTCTTGCACCCAAATACGCCGAATCACTCCAAGAGTCCAAAGTGCTAAAAGGTAGCAATCTTTGAAGGTCTATTTCTTGGAGACCGTGATGCTTACAAACTCTTTTTCCAAGGCTATGGGATCGTGTTGAGACCATCTATAAAAACCTCTCTCGATTTTTTCTATCTCGAAGGCATTTTCCTATGGTGATGACTTTTTAGTGGAGGGAAAAGTTGCCAGATGCAAGCAGTGTAAACTTGCAAAGTGGTGCAACTTTCATTCTACAACTCGTACGACCAAACAGACTATTCCAACACATCCAGATGGGTACGTTTATGCTAGGGATGGTCCTCTCTTGCACCCAAATATGCCGAATCACTCCGAGCTACATTGGACCAGTGATTTCCCTTAAGAGTCCAAAGTGCTAAAAGACAACAATCTTTGAAGGGCTATTTCTCAAAGACCGTGATGCTTACAGACTCTTCGTCCAAGGCCATGGGATCATGTTGTGACCATCTACAAAAACCTCTCTCGGTCTTTGCTATCTCGGAGGCATTTTCCTTTGGTGGTGACTTTTCAGTGGAGGGAAAAATTGCCAGATGCAAGCAGTGTAAAGTTGCAAAATGGTGCAACTTTCATTCCGCAACTCGTACGACCAAACAAATTGTTCCAACACGTCCGGATGGGTATGTTTACACTAGGGATGGTCCTCTATTGCAGCCAAATATGCCGAAACACTCTAAGCTACATTGGACCAACGATTTCCCTTAAGAGTCCAAAGTGCTAAAAGACAGCAATATTTGAAGGGATATTTCTCAGAGACTGTGATGCTTACAGACTCTCCGTCTGGGGATATGGGATCGTGTTGGGACCTTCTACAAAAACCTCTCTCATTTTTTTTCTATCTCGAAGGAATTTTCTTGTGTTGATGACTTTTCAGTGGAGGGAAAAGTTGCCAGATGCAAGCAGTGTAAAGTTGCAAAGTGATGCAACTTTCATTCTGCAACTCGTACGACCAAAAAGACTGTTCCAACACATCTGGATGGGTACGTTTACGATAAGGATGGTCCTCTTTTGCAACAAAGTACACTGAATCACTCCAAGCTACATTGGATCGAGTGAAATTAGGTGAAAAATTGATGTAGACATAAGGGCACAATCACAAACTCTTTGTAACATGCCTATTTGAGGCATCTAACAAGATTATTCTGACCTCTTTGGACATTCCAAAACTCCCTTAAAACTTGACAAGCAACTAAATACACATTTCCCTCTTTAACCCCCTTAAACCCTTGTAATAGTGAGAAACTAGTTTTTTTCCAATTACTCCACAATTTTCCAAAACACTAGATGAACACATGACTGATTCAAACACCCATATCTAAGTTACACAACATATATGAGAAACAACATGGACTCCTTTGGACCAGGGTTGACTTCCTATACATTCACCCTTGAACAGGCTACTCAATTAGCCCAAAAATTAAAAGCAACACACCTTCAAACACCACACAGACCCTTGAAACCTTGGGGAAGAAAATAAATTGTGAATAAAACAAATATTCTGCAATTGGATTCCATTTGTACGTACCTGTAATCGTCAAATAAAAAAACCCTTGTTTTTAGTGTAATTCTTGAGGGTTATTGGATGTAGCACTTCCACAACCTTTCAAACTCTGCCATCACCTTAGACACCTTTATTTAGGCCCCAATATTCTTAGAAAACAAAGAAACTTCTAGTATCTCAGAGATTTTTGCAAACCCTAGGGTAAAAACTCTATTTTTAAGTGAAAAAAAACCACCATTTTTAGACCTTTAACTCTTCATTTTATTTCAAAACCCAGTTCTCCATGCCTTCCACTCTTGAAATAACATCAAGACATGTAATAGCGTTTCTACATAAATTTTTTATACAAAAATTCTTGAATGGCTTGTGCACAGGCAGAAAACATAAGAAAAACAATAAAATATGAACTAAGCAATTGAAACTTTATTGATTCAGAGAAAAAAACTCCTTCAACCAGACCTGTCTCGAGCCCTTGAAGGCCTTAAGTACACCTACATAACCCATGAAACCTCCATATAATTCCTCCAATTTACAAAGCAATGGGAAGATAAAACCATGTAAGTGGTTTCCCCAAACTAATTGCCACCAAAATCATTCTTGATAGTTTAAAACCACGAACCACCCCAACGTGTAATTATGATAACACTCAAGATAGAATCCATGAATAGATAATGTATTTGACCAATAACTTGTCGAGAGCACAAATTCCCAAAACTAGCCCTCCACTATGAATATATCAACTAAGTAGGAACCCTTGTAACATTATGGAAAGATGGTCCACTTCTCCCAATGTAACTCCCAAGAATTACATGTGAGAGATGGTCAATTTCATTAATGGAAACGATTGTGTGAATCCCATTGATGACCTTCTTTATTCAATGCCATTACAACAATATCCCAAGCATTCCAAAGAATACTAATGAAAACAATATTTCCCTCAACACCTCATGATCATTCAAGTACTCATTCTAACTGTTAGCTCTCAAAAACATAGGCAAGATGCCTCAAGAGGCTGCCAATCTCTTGATACTCTTCAGGGTAATAGACAAGGTTGGAAGAACTCAACCTTCTACTCTTTAGGTGCTGCAAAACCTGGGTGGGTGTACCTCTCTGAATAATGCAAACTTAACTTGTAATCAATCTTCTTATAACAACTTGTTCACAATGGCAGACGGGAGTGAACAATTATAATTCAATTTGAAAATGGTAACAATACTCTAGTAAAAATGCTCAATTTTAACAGATGTAAAGAGAATGAATGAATTCAAAAATGATAAAATGTAGAGACTAGTGCTTTATTGGGTATGCAGAGTCAAATGAGATCAAATGAGCAACACTTTCTGGAGAAAACTCAAATTATCTGGTATATGTTTTGTTTACAACTTGTATAAACATGCAAAACTGTGACTACTAAGCTCTACTTGAATAATCCAATTCAATCTCTCTAATTACTGTGATTAACTATAAGGATTTAGTCTTTACTTGAAAGAAGCAATCAATCAATCACACGAGTATAGCAAATGTGCACTAATAAATCGAATACAAACTTGTCATATCAATTTAAACAACCAGAAAGAGTCCATCTTGGAGACAGCTTAGCCACACTTTAATCAAATTCAACAGATAATTGAGACCAAAAATATGCAGCAACATCAATTGACTTTCATAAATACCTCCACTTTGAAAACATGCAACTTAGTCTCTGATCTGATGAATCTATATTACTGTATCCATCAGAAAATGCCTATTGTATCGAATAACTAATAGCTCTCCCATTACAATTGCAAGAATGCTTATTTATACACAAGCATTTGGAGAAAATACAAATTGAGAACTCACATCGGCCCAACACAAAAATTGGGCTCCAATCGAGCTGGCAAGCAACGGTCACCCAAGCACATTCATGTCGGCCCTGATGTTTTATTTCTGTTGTTCAGTTGTGAACAGTCAGCAAGACACAATATATCATATTGTCAAAGGAAATTCACTCATTACCATCCTGTGTCCACTGTGTTCGCATTCACTGTGACTTATCCAAGTCGGGGAGATGTCCCGTAGATCACATTATGTTTTACCAATATGCATTGTCGCCTTCTATATGTCACTATAACATTCTGTTGGTCACACCAAAGCCAAGAAGTATCCCCCAGTTCCCTTTGTGTATCGTTGTAGCTCTATGATATCAGGAAGACCTCTCGCAGACTCCACATTGCTTCACCAAAAATCCTTATCCACTCTAAATGTCGTCGAGACACTCCAATTTTTATGCCAATAAAGTCACCTTTGCACCTCATTCAGCGAGACCGGAGGTCACTCACCGAGACCTCATGTCGATAATCTTGACCCATGTCGACATCGCATCCTGAGCATATATATAGATCATCAAAAGGATCCAGATCTTATGCCAACAAACCATTCATGCATCGAGGGGAAACCACATTGAGTATTGTCGGCAAAACCTGATCCTTTCACCATGACCATACATCGAAAGCCAAAGGGTCACATCGTGCAACATGTTTTGTCCTATTCATCCTTGCTAAGACATAAGAAGTCTCCTGCTGAATTGTACATTTCACTTAACTTACTGTCACTGTAGCTTCTTGATATCAGGGAGACAATGTACCGATAGTTTTATCTCCCATCGAAAGCTACCTAAAAGAAAACATTTTGCATTATCGGTGAGACAGTCTCACTTCGCTAAGACCTCCCACCACAAATCTCAACATACACCGAAGGGAGCCCATAGTGCACCTGTCGCCCAAACATCATAACCTCGGCAAGATGTTAGACCGATCATCTGTCTCTCGCCAATAAACCGTTCCAAGCATAAGTCGGGGAGACACGTTGAATTCGGTGAGACCCTATCTCGATAGCCAAGACAAATGCCGATAGAAGCCACCATGGTTGTTGAAACAACATAAACATCTTGGTGATAGGCAATAGACGTTTGCCAGAAGAAAAATAGATCAGAGAGACCCAAATGTCGTCACGCTGAAACACCTGAAACAAAAGATAATAGCAGAAAAACATAGTGGGTCGGGGAGACAATGGGAGACCTATGCCGATATGAACTAGAATGTAAAATATGCAAGACCCAATGGATTCAATGGGACAATATGGAAAAAATGGGTGAAAAATTCATACGGTAGAACCAAATCTGGAAATTTATGAGTGAAAACATGTGTAAAAACATCAAATTTTTACAGTCCCAACAGTGGCTCTGTCTGGGGATGAATGATAGTGAGATCATTGCAAGGATCTAGAATCATGGGTGAGTAGACCATACACAAAATGATGAACCAGTGAGCAGCAATGGAATGAATGGTAATGGAAATGAATGCAAAGTGGAAGTGAATGCAAAGTGAATGCAAGATGGAGGTGAATGGAAAATGACAGAATCCTAGACTACTGTGCATGGAAAGTAATTTTTAAAGAGGATACACAAGAGTTGTCCATGCACTGGCAACCCTTAATCCTCTGTGTTGCTCAAGAGAAGAAAAGCTTCAAGAATTTCCCATGAACAGGAAATTCATGATTTTCACCAGCCATGTTCTATAGATAGTATGAATCTTCACCCTTCTTGCCAACAACAACAAGAGGTCCTAGCCAAAGAGCTTCAAATTTACCATGCTTGCCTTTCTCCTGACACCTTGCATTCCATATCAACACCAAATCATTTTCTTCAAATTTTTTGTTCTTTGCCTTCTTGTCAAACAAATACTTCATATGTGCCTGTAGCTTCACGTTTTGACTTTGGCCCTCTCTCCTTAATTCATCTAGTTCAGCAAGTTGCTCCATTCTGTCTTCCATGGGCTTAGGAACTTCCAAATCTTCCTGTAAGATAAACTTATAGACTGGTAACAAATTCTACAGAGGCATCCTGGCTTGTGCTCTGTAGACTAATTCAAATGGAGATTTTCCAATTGCCTTTTTCATAGTGATCCTATTAGCCCACACAACTAGTTTTAACATTGAATCCCAAGCCTTCTTGTTCTATCCTAGCACTCTCCTTATAATCTTCAAAAGACTTTTATTGCTAGACTCAGCTTGTCCATTGGCTTGTGAATAATAAGGAGCTGCATAAGAAATAGTAATGCCATACTTATTACAAAAGCTTTTGAATTCATCTGACATGAAGCACATCCCATTATCTGTGATTATCCTCAGTGGTGTACCGAATCTGGTGATAATATTGTCCATCAAGAAATTTGTTACAACTTTACTCGTAGCCTGCTTGGTTGGGATTGCCTCTACCCACTTTGTAAAATAATTAGTGGAAACTAGTATCCATCTATGTCCTCCACTTGACTTCTCTTGTATTTCTCCAATGAAGTCAATTCCCCATTGATGAAAAGGGGCATCAACCTGCAAAGGTCAAAGTGGCAAAACACCCTGATATTTCAATCTTCCAAAAAACTTTTGGCAAGCTTCACATTTTCTCACATGTGTAAAGGAGTCATTAAACACCTTTTGCCAAAAATACCCTGCCCTGAGAATCTTGTGTCCAGTTGTCTTTGCTGAATAATGACCTCCACAAACTCCTTCATGCATTTCCATCAAAACATGTTTGGCCTGTGACTCATCCAAACATAACAACAATATGTCGTCCTTGTTTTTCCAAAACAGATCACCATCCATGAAAACATACCTTGATTCTTGCAACTTCAAAGCTCTCCTATAGCTGTCACTTAATCCATCTGGGCACTTCATGTATTTCAGATAATTCATAACATTAGTATACCAAGGAGTATGCTCAATGCTTGCAATTGTAGTTCCTTCCTCTACATTACATACTTGACTTGCTTCAATATTTGATTCTGCCATTAGCTTAGCCAAGCCTTGGCCTCTTACCAGCTTAGTGATCTATATCTCCATGTCAAATTCTTGAATCTTATTGATCCATCTGCATCTTTTCCCTGTAACTTTAGATTGTGTTAAAATGTCTTTGACAACAACATGAGGGACATAAGCAATCACCTTCGCCCCAACAAGATATGGTCTGAATGCTTTTGTGGCCTTTACCAATGCAAAAGCCTATTTTTCCATTATGTCATACTTCAATTCAGACCCCTATAATGATTTACTAAAGAAAGACACAGGCTGTTCATAACCACCTTCATTTTTCTGTAGCATAACAACAGCAATAGTGTGCATTGAGGCAAATGAAAAAATTTGAAAAGGCTTTGTAAAATCTGGAGACTTTAGAACAGGAGCCTCTTTGATAGCCCTTTTGATAGACATAAAAGCATCCAAAGCATCAGCAGTCTAATCCATTTTTTGTCCTTTCTTTAACATTTTTGATATGGGCTTAATGATCTCAGCAAAATTAGAAATGAATCTTTTGACAAAATTAATTTGTCCAAAGAAAGATTGTATTGCTTTGACAGTTTTGGGAATAGGAATCTTATCAATAGCTTCCACCCTCTCAGGATCTATTCTAATTCCCTCTTTTGAAACAATATGCCAAAAGAGCTTACCCTCTGTGACTGCAAAATGACATTTCTTCAGATTTAAACTAATACCATATTCAAGAGCTTTAATAAATACCTTTTCTAGATATTGCACATGATCTTCAGCCTTCTTCAAATAAGCAGTCAAGTTATCTTGATACACCACCATGATAGCATTAATCAAATCAGCAAATGCTACATCCATAGCCCGTTGAAAAGTGGCTCTAGTATTAGTGAGACCAAATAGCATTCTTATGTATACATATGTTCCCCAAGGAGTTGTGAATGTTGTCTTGTATTGCTCAGATTCCTTGACTTTAACCTGATTGTATCTAGAAAACCCATCCATCATGGATAGTAATTCACACCCTGTCACCTTATGTAATATGGCCTCCATATTGGGTAAAGGATAATTATCTTTGAGAGATGCCATATTTAAATTCTTGAAGTCCACACATAATCTGATATCACCATTCTTCTTTCTCACTAGAACTAGATTTGAAACCCACATTGAATGTCTGATTGGTTTATCAATTCCTCTTGCATTTTAGGCTCCAGTGTTGGATTTATAGGTCTTTGCTTTTGTCTGAAAGACTTGGCGTCTGACTTTAGTGGTATTTCATGCTGAAATAAATCTTCCCTGTATGCTTTTAGATCTTCATAAGACCAAGCAAAAACATGCTTGTATTTTCTCAACAACTCTATCAGCATTCTTTGAATAGTAGGGCTGATCTTCTTTCCAATGTATACCTTTCTTGGTGCTATCTCAGTCCCTAAGTTGACTTCTTCAATATCTTCTCTTTTGACTGGCATTTGTTTCATTAGAGATCTATCATTTCCATCATACAACCTCTCCAATTCCACCAGACCCTTGGGTAATTTATTTGTTTTGAGCTGCAATATCTCTTTGCCAAACACAACTTGCTTCCCATCCACTTCTTCAACAAAAGCATTAAAATCAATTTCCTGTGTCTCATACTGATCTATACAATTGAGGAATTTCAAAAGGTCAGTATCATCATTAAAAACTTGCCTGTTATAAATATTATCAGGAATAGCAGGCCTTTTTTTAAACTCAATCTATGATACCCTAGACAATGTAATATCATCTCTTTTGAGTGCCACATTTGCTAAGAAATCAGCCATTATATTCTTTGACTTGTCGATCCACTCAATTAAGAAGGCATCAAATAATTCAATCATATCCCATACAACATTCCTATATTGTTTTAATCTTTTGTGCTTTGCTGCATATTTGGATTTAATTTGTGAAACAACTAACTCAAAATCACCAAAAAAAGTTAACTTAATCTTGTGTTTCACAGCCATGTTCAAACCTGTCAATAAAGCTTCATACTCTGCCACATTATTTGTACATTCAAATGCTAGCAAGAAAGAATATTTAAAAGTAGTACCTTCAGGGGAAACAAAAACAATCCCAGCACCATTACCTTCTTGGCTGCATGCTCCATCAAAATACATCTTCCATACTACATTGTAGTTTTAAGCCACATGCCTTTCAATCGGATCACTATTAGTTAATTCTGGCTGAGCTAGTTCAACCTTAAAACTTCCAAGATCAACATCACAGAAATAATTAATCTGATCTTGAGGTACACAGTCAACAAGCTGATGCATTCTTGGTTCTCTATATAATTTGACATCCTGTCCATTCACTGGAATAGTAGCATAAGATAAATCAAACTGGACATTTCCTCCAACTGCTGATGTCGACTATCTTGACAGAAGCATCCCAAACTGAGGAGGAGTATCAATCACCGTTATATCTATATTATAAACCACCTGTGGATAAGTAGCTAGTTTGACTTCAACACCTCTCATAATTCCTATCACAGGTACAGGTCTGTTATCCATTGCATAGCACTTTCCTTCACATGTATCAACCCACATGCCGAGCTATTTCATTACTCCTACTGGCATAATATTTATAGTAGCACCAGAATCTATCATGCAGTTCCTCAACAATTTATTATTTATAAGCAATTTGGTGAAGAAAGGATCCACTTGTGGGAAGGTTGTTAAAACATCACCCAAACAGACTTATGAATTATTTATCTTATCCTGCCTATTGACTTCTTTAGAATTCATATGTTTTTCATTCCCATTTGTAATCAATTGAATGACATTATCTCTATACTCCTTAACTTTCATCAATTCAAGTAGTGGAATAGATATTTTTACCTGGGATAACGCCTGGGTGAAATCAAAAGAGGAGCCTTCCATCCTAGCAGTCTTCTTCAGTTTTGGCGCTTCTCCTTTGCTTTCTTCTTTTTATTTTTTATTAAGCTGATCAGACTTTTGCATTTCCTTGTGTAATTCTATAACTTTCTGCTCTTGAACAAGCTTCTTTTCAATTTTATCATGTTACTTGTTCTCTAGCTTTTTTACATTTTCTTGTGTTGCCCTCTGATCTTTTACAAAAATTCCCCCAGGAACTCCATCAAACTCATTCACTTTTTTGTTTCTCAACCAATATTTACTCCTTGCATCCTCAACTGCTACAACAGTTATTTTCTCCATTTCATCTCTAGTGAGTCTCCTTACATTGCACTAAACAGATGTTTCAACAAGATGTGGCTCTGTGTAGTCTTCATCAGAATCGCAAAAGATCTATTGTTCAGCCATATGGACATTATACTTTTGACTAGAAACGTCATACTCATAGCCATTATCCTCTAAAGATGAATATCCTTCCTCAGCATGGTAAAAAGTATCTGAAGTCAAGTAAATTTTGTGATCTTCTCCATTATCCTCTATTAACATTCCCTCTTCTTGCATATTTTGAGCTACAACACAGTAGTCTGGAGAATGTGGTTGATTACAAACTTCACAAAAATAATTATTACTCACCATGTAGGTTCCCTTTTTGTTCAATGGATCAGGAGTCTCTTTATTTCTTGGCCTGGCTGTTACAAGTTTCCCATCTTTCCAGTCTATATTGTAAGGCATATCATGCAACCTTGGCCTTTCATTTCTGTTCTCATTTCTGTATGTATTCTTTTGTCTGTACTGATAATTACTTTGTTGAGGAGGCCTCAGGCTGTCTCTTTTATTAGTCACACCAGCAACCTTCCTGTTATTCTCAATTGTCAATGCAATTTTATGTGCCTCAGCCAAATCTCTTGGGGATCTACTTCTTAGTTCATACCCTATCTTAGGATCAAATGCACTTAAATAAATACTCAATGCAGAAAATTCTGGCAACCTCGATCTAGGAGGTACTTTAGTATGCAACTTGTTGAATTTTTGGTTGAAATCATAAATTGAATCATTCTGATTTTTCTAAATCCTCACCAGTTCATGAAGAGCCGCATCTGGAGCATTTTGATTCCCATATTGCTCTAAGAATTTTTCTTGAAATGTTTGGAAAGAATTAATTGAATATACTGGCAAGTTGTTAAACCATTCCCTAGCGTCTTCAATAAGTGACATCATAAATAGCCTCATGTGCAAATATTCATGTGGCATACCTATGTCTTGAATGGACATATTGAAATTCCTTAGATGTTCTTCAGCAGTGACTACATTGCTCCCTGCAAACTTGGGAATCATACCTCTCTAGCAGCTATCCATAGGGTAAGGGCATAGATTAAAACTTACCAAATCAAACTATCTAATCATTGATGCGTATTGGTGAGGGGGAGGGATAGGTGGATATTGACACTGATGCATAGGATTATTTTATTGTGCATTATGTTGAGGGGTGTGATGCTGACCAGGAGGCAAATGTACATTTGTATGCTGTGTGGGAATATGAGGCAGCTAACTTGGCTGCTTGTAGTGATTCCCAGTCTGATGGTTCTGAGCATTCGATTGATTAGATGGCCCTGCACCATGACTACCCTGCTTATGAGGTGGTACATACTTTCGGGGGCAATCAGCTGTCTGATCAGTAACTTGTGCTTTTTGCAATTTGCATTCTTTTATTGCTTGTATCATTCAGGCCCTTTCCTATTCTTTTCTTTCCTTTTCCTGGGATTCAAACAACGCCTTGATTTCTTGAAAACTCAAAAATTCATAATCTTCTTGAGGAGATGCATGATCAATAGGTTCATTCTGATCACCCTGCATTTCTATATTATATTTCTGCCTCTTTCTAGCTTCAAACTCAGCTTGTTTCTGAGGATCGAGAGAAGGGAAAGGATTTCTTTGATCTTCTGGGGTACAAGGCTCTGCACTTGAATCATCTCTCTATGTATCATAGCAATTATATGTTTCACAATGTGCTCTTGGTGCTTTTCCTTTATCAGTTATGCACATGTCCTCATTGATCCTCTTTCCTTTATCAGCTCTGTCATCTTTATGTGTCCACTTACTTCTGCCAGTAGGAACTCTAGTATGACCTCCCTTCTGCTGAGATCTTCTTCCATTCATGATGAACAACTACAAAATTTCTATTAGAGTTGCCACTCACTTTTGTCAAAAATGAGAAAAATACTTAATGCTTCTTATTCCCAGTGGAGTGTGTACAAAGTTCCTAACTCTATGATTAAGGCTTTGATTCTAAATGTATTCCCCAGTAGAGTCACCAATTTGTTAGCTCTCAAAAACACAGGCAAGATGCCTCAAGAGGCTGCCAATCTCTTGATACGCTTCAGGGTAACAGACAAGGTTGGAAGAACTCAACCTTCTACTCTTTAGGTGCTGCAAAACCTAGGTGGGTGTACCTCTCTAAATAATGTAGACTTAACTTGTAATCAATCTTCTTATAACAACTTGTTCACAATGGCAGACGAGAGTGAACAATTATAATTCAATTTGAAAATGGTAACAATACTCTAGTAAAAATGCTCAATTTTAACAAATGTAAAGAGAATGAATGAATTCAAAAATGATAAAATGCAGAGACTAGTGCTTTATTGGGTATGTGGAGTCAAATGAGATCAAATGAGCAACACTTTCTAGAGAAAACTCAAATTATCTGGCATATGTTTTGTTTACAACTTGTATAAACATGCAAAACTATGACTACTAAGCTCTACTTGAATAATCCAATTCAATCTCTCTGATTACTGTGATTAACTAAAAGGATTTAGTCTTTACTTGAAAGAAGCAATCAATCAATCACACGAGTACAACAAATGTGCACTGATAAATCAAATACAAACTTGCCATATCAATTTAAACAACCAGAAAGAGTCCATCTTGGAGATAGCTTAGCCACACTTTAATCAAATTCAACAGATAATTGAGACCAAAAATGTGCAGCAACATCAATTGACTTTCATAAATACCTCCACTTTGAAAACATGCAACTTAGTCTCTGATCTGATGAATCTATATTACTGTATCCATCAGAAAATGCCTATCGTATCGAATAACTAATAGCTCTCCCATTACAATTGCAAGAATGCTTATTTATACACAAGCATTTGGAGAAAATACAAATTGAGAACTCACGTCAGCCCAGCACAAAAATCGGGCTCCAATCGAGCTGGCAAGCAACGGTCACCCAAGCACATTCATGTCGGCCCCAATGTTTTATTTTTGTTGTTCAGCTATGAACAGTTGGCGAGACACAATATATCATTTTGCCGAAGGCAATTCACTCGTTACCATCCCGTGTCCACTGTGTTTGCATTCGCCGTGACTTATCCGAGTCGGGGAGATGTCCCGTAGATCACATTATGTTTTACCGATATGCATTGTCGCCTTCTATATGTCGCTATAACATTCTGTTGGTCACACGAAGCCAAGAAGTATCCCCCAGTTCCCTTTGCATATCGTTGTAGGCTCTATGATATTGAGAAGACCTCTCACAGACTCCACATTGCTTTACCAAAAATCCTTATCCACTCTAAATGTTGCCGAGACACTCCAATTTTTTTGCCGATAAAGTCACCTTTGCACCTCATTCGGCGAGACCGGAGGTCACTCGCCGAGACCTCATGTCGATAATCCTGACCCATGCTAACATTGCATCCCGAGCATATATATAGATTGCGAAAAGGAACCAGATCTTATGGCGACAGACCATTCACGCACTGAGGGGAAACCACATTGAGTATTGTCAAAAAAATGCAACTCTTTTGCCATGACCATACACCGAAAGCCAAAGGGTCACACTGCGTAGCATGTTTTGTCCTATTCATCCTCGCTAAGACATAAGAAGTCTCCTGCCGAATTCTACATTTCACTTGACTTACTGTCACTGTAGCTTCAAGATATCGGGGAGACCGTGTACCGATAGTTTTATCTCCCATCGAAAGCTACCTAAAAGAAAACCTTTTGCATTGTTGGTGAGACAGTCTCACTTCGCTAAGACCTCCCACCGCAAATATCAACATACACCGAAGGGAACCCATAGTGCACCTATCGCCTAGACATCATAACCTCGGCAAGACGTTAGACCGAACATCTGTCTCCCACCAATAAATCGTTGCAAGCATAAGTTAGGGAGACACGTTGATTTCGGTGAGACCCTATCCCGATAACAAAGACCAATGCCGATAGAAGCCACCACGGTCATTGAAACAACATAAACGTCTTGCCGATAGGCAACAAACGTTTGCCAGAAGAAAAACAGATCGGAGAGACCCAAATACCGTCACGCCAAAACACTTGAAACAGAAGATAATAGCAGAAAAATGCAGTGGGTCGGGGAGACAATGGGAGACCTATGCCGATATGAACCAGAATGTAAAATATGCAAGACCCAACGGATTCAATGGGACAATATGGAAAAAATGGGTGAAAAATGCATATGGTAGGACCAAATCTAGAAATTTATGAGTGAAAACATATGTAAAAACATCAAATTTTTACAGTCCCAACACTAACAATACAAGAGATTTACACATCAAATTGCAAGTGAATATAATTTACTATATCTTAACATAAAAAATGAAAAAGGTAATAGAAAAATGTATCAATGACGTACAAGGATGTATAAGAAAGTTCAAATTTGAAAATAGAATGTAAACTTAGAAAACTGTAGATTTGAAAACCTTAATAATGTAAAACCCTAAAAAGAAGGTTGGATCAAGTGTAGGATTGGTTGGGCTCAACAAAATATAAAGAAAAAAAATGTTTATTTATGAAGTTAACCTAGGATAATTAAGTAAATGCAATCAATCAAACACAATCAATCTAACATAATTAAGGGTTGATAGGGGTATTGGATAATTAAGGATTGATAAGGGTATGAATGTTTATCTTTGATCTACTCTTGAATATCTAGGGACTTGGTGGTATTTAGAAATATCATAAGGGTTGTTGATTTCTCATGGGGAGGCAAGTTCTCCTAGATCAATCCCCAAAAAGTGAAACAAGATTAAAAATAGTTGGCAAGCACTCTAGATGTTCAAATTTGTTACTCATTTTTATTGCATTGAATCAAAATGTCTCACTATTAATTGCTCCAATGCTATAAGATAAATGAATGTTTTCATGATTATAATGAATATATTGTATGTTATTAATGCTAGCGTATATCATCAAATTATGCCAAACATGTGTTTAGTCAACTCAAAGTGGGTGAATGATGCCACTTAGCCAAAAGTTTGAATTTTGAATTTTAAAATGAAAGGGAATAGGTTTGTGACCATGAGGTCACCCTTGCAATTGAAGAAGTGTCCTAGAATGGGTTAATAGTTAAATCTAAGTGGCTAACAATCAATTCCAGGTGGCTAATGGATAAATGAGGGCATACCCATTGGTGAATGTGATAAATGGGAAAATAAGGTAAATGTATAGATGTGTGTGAATAAGAATAGGATAGGGCTAATTGTATAGTGATTTAAGTATGCAAATTGATAAAAGGCTAGAGAGATGAGCTTGAATTTACATGTTGAGTCACTACGTACATGTATCAAGACATTTCTTCAAAATAGACACAAAATTGTGTGGGAAATGACATGGTATGCACAAATTTTACTGTTACAATTACACACATATTGATTTACAAATGCTTTGCATATAGATTAAATTTACTTCAAAATTAATACCTATTAATACTTCTTCTTTAAGAAAACATGATTATGTATTCTCTAATAAAACTTTCACCATAACAAGACTTCTTGCAATTACTTCAATTGTAGCATACATAATTTCATATTGCACCTATCAATGTGCCCATTACATCTTCACGTGTGATTGCTAGTATATGTATGTCTCTTCAAAAAACATAGATGGGTTAAGCTCTCTCCTTACTCTTTGAGTAAGAGATAGAGTAAGAGATAGTAGGGGAGAGGACTAGATAGTATTACAAAACCTGGTTCAAATGAGCATACCGACAGGAAAGAACCAGGAAGAAAACCTTCGGTTGTAGCTCAATTAAGTACAAAAATAGACCCCTTTACAAAACCTATGAGTTTCCAAAATACCCCTTTACATTTTAAACATACCCTTTATACAATGCCAGACATTTGACCCATATTTCAAAAAACATCACTAGGTATAGATTATGCCCATACACAATTATGACCATTTTACATTGTTTCCAATTTGAGAATTCAAATTTTACAAAATTTTCCTATTAGAGGCATTCAGGGCACAGTCTTCAACAATAGTAGTATGTTCACGTTCTGGACTGACAAGCACTTGTACAAACCATCAAGGTAGCTTAGAATAACCAATATATATTATTCTAAATGACACAAAATGTGATGAGATGGTAATATAAACTATAAAAGACGCTTAGAATAACCAATCTATATTGTTGTAATTTGTTGCATACCTCTCTAAAAGGATCAAAGCTAGTTATTGTTGTAGTAGGTCCATGATCAATCGTGCTAGGAATATCGCAAAAGTGGGAAAATGAGAAATCTATATTGTCACAATAGAAAAGATGCTTAGACTAACATATCTATATTAATCTAAACAACCTGAATAATGATGATTTGGTGATGCAAAATATAAAAGACGCATATATCTTCGAAAGGATCAGAGCTGGCTATTGTTGTAGTAGGTCCATGATCAATCATGCCAGGAATATCACAAAAGTGGTAAAATGAGAAATCTATATTGTCACAATAGAAAAGATGCTTAGACTAACATATCTATATTAATCTAAACAACTTGAATGATGATGAGTTGGTGATGTAAACTATAAAAGACGTATACCTCTTCGAAAGGATCAGAGTTGGCTATTGTTGCAGCAGGTCCATGATCAATCATGCTAGGAATATCATAAAAGTGGGAAAATGAGAAATATATATTGCCACAATAGAAAAGATGCTTAGACTAACATATCTATATTAATCTACACAACTTGAATGATGATGAGTTGGTGATGCAAACTATAAAAGACGCATAACTCTTAGAAAGGATCAGAGCTAGCTATTGTTGCAATAGGTCCATGATCAATCTTGCCAAAAATATCGCAAAAGTGCATACAAAATATCACTATTAAAGACACCTACATTGCAATAGTATATAAAATATCAGTATTAAATAAAGAACACTAATGAACTTAATTATAATGAACATAATCATTCTACCTTCCATTCTTGAAAATGTTATTCAAGTGTGCCTGAAGGGTCATCTCTTTGCTTAAGAGTATCCAATATTGCTTCATGATCAACATTACTAAGTGTCCATAGTTTTTTTGTCTTTGGTCTGGCATGATGCTTCAACAACTTAACATTTGTTGCTATAACAAGGTGTGAATACATGAGAATGGTTTTGTGTTTCTCGTAGTCTTCAAATGTAGGTATGCCATTCTTTCTAATGATGTATGTTCACAACCAAGTTCCTGCAACCACAACTGAACCTATAGGATACACGAAACCATCATCATCTTCCATCGGTTGTGTTAGCTTATGATTTACCCACACACATCGATCCAACCAATAGTCTGATCTCTCTTCATTCCCCTGTGGTGCAACAACTACAAAAATATGTCCTAGTTGTAGTAGATCTAAAAGTAGGTCAAACAACTAAACTTTCCATTGTGTCATTTGTCATGGATATTGTTTGAGATAAAGGAGTTAGATACTGTGGTACCCATGTATCCACCCACTCACTTGACTTCGCATTGATCCCACTCGCACTAAATACAACTTTGACAAAAACAAGCCAACTCTCATGTCCAAATGGTCCATGTGCCTGCATCTGAGCTTCGAAATGAATGCATCTTTGAAGAATCTTTGATTGTATGAAAATCCAATCTGCCTCCCACTATACCCTCCTCAATGAACCAAAAGAATCTGCGCACTGTTGAATCAAGTGTCCCTCCCTGTGACAATGTTGAACTTCACCAATCAACTATAGAACATGCATCACTGAATTTTGCTCCTGAAATATTCAATTGCTCCTTAACTAGAGCTCTCTTGACGCATGCACCTGCTCCATCATGCTCCCCTTTCCCATGTCCAGCTTAAAAAAAACTCCAAATATGAGGTAGATCCCTCTCTACATGCATTCTACTCAACCAATAAAACATATGAGCATTCTTGAATTGACCTGTGCAATTATCTAACCAAATTAGATGTCGGCCCAATGCTATATCATGCTCCTGCAAGAACTCAAAAAAATCTCGAAACAATGTTGGACATACTCAGACAAGTGAGATCTATCGTCACTCATATAAAAATGATACTCTCTGATTATCTTTTGATCCTCCTCTGTACTATTAGGTGCATGTCTAAACGTTATGTGGAGAAAAATAGCAATCTGAATGGAATTGTAATACTGAGATTGTACCTCATTTTGTGGTTGCAATGTGTAGTTTTCTACAAAATCAACCATTGATATAATAGTTCCAATCAAAAAAGAGTCCTTACACATCCTAAATTGTTGATCCAACCACTGAGACCTATGACTATGCCTTGCATACTTGTAGAAAAGATTGTCCTTAAAATCTGAAATAAAATCAACAACATTGCATTCTTTTGTAACCAACTCACATCTAGAACCTTCGCCTCCACTTTGCAAAGTATATTTGACTATCTCATATCTCTTTTTCTCAACAAGCTTCTTTCCAAATTCATGTTCGGAACTCTCATAAAAACATTGAACAAACTTTGACAAGCCACCACATTGTGAGCACTTTGCATTTAAACAATCATTTCTATAGAAAAAGCAACCAATCATCTCTAGAACATAAAAATAGATCTAGCAAGTCCCTTGATGATTTTGGAAGATGCATTGCACCACACTCCTGCAACATTTCATTAGTATGCAAATTAGAATGGATATAGCATAATAGCTCATGGTACATTGAAAACTCCACATGGTATTTGCAACAACAAGTATTACGAATCTTAAGAGGCACACAATAAAATGGCTTCAAACCCTCAAAAGTCCTTTGCGAGATTTCCATATTTTTATGTGTTTCAATAAATTTTTGAACAACATTGTTTTGCTTTGATCTCCAAGAAATGTTTAGGATGTGGTGTAGGGTCTCATTACACTATTAACTTTAAAACATCCTTTGCATTGGGTGATACTCTAGAGCATTTCATGCCAAAATTGTTGAATTACCTCGGGCTTACATTATCGTTAGCTTCTTTATCAACACGTGGAAGCCTCCTTAAAAGCCCATGTATCATTCTTTTGAAGAGGATCATCTATTCTTTCTCTTGCAAGTGCTCTATCCAAAGTTTTACGATTTATGTCAAAATCAATACAAGTTTGTCTCATAAAGCCAGCCTTATTCAATTGATGGCTTACTAGGGAGGTTGTAATGCCTCTCCAAGCAGCTCTCTTATCTTTCTCCTTGTTATTTTTTCAAATAGACTTGAGATCATTAAAAATATTTTGACAATAATAGAACTTTTTTCGGTCTTCTTGTTCAC
>VDFB02132635.1:43901-54842 GCA_007258455.2 Sequoia sempervirens
TTCTATTCTTACATATTTTTGAATAAATATAGATAACTTATTCAAATTTTTATGTCAAGTTGCCTAACTCAGATTTTTTTGAATTTTCATTGCCACTTAAGGGCCTGTTTTTTCCATGATGACCCTACACATACCCAAGTACCTTTTGCCATAAATTTCCTTTCCATGGCTACACCTATGACATTCAATTGAGATTTCATTATTTCTACTTTTCCTTTGAATCTCCTTATCTTTGAGTAAGCCATAGGAAATCTCCACCCCTACTCACATTGTTCCTCTACTCTTAGCTTTGGTTACTTCCCATTTCTTTTAAAATACTCATAATGGGAATATCTTCAGAGAAGTTATTAGGCTTTTAAATATATTCTCTCATGCTTGTATCATCATAAATCTCCACCCTTGACAATTTTACTCTATGTTTTGTCCCCCTTAATTTATTTGACCTAATTAAGCTCTTAATTTCCTAAATTATGCATTTTGAGACCCATTTTTATTATTTTTCAAAAAAATGTAAGCATTGAACAAATGCACTCATCTAATACTTTTCCCTTGACATCATAAATTCCAAAAAATAGGGCTAGGACAGAGACGCTCGATGGTTGCACTGTCCCCCTACTTTTTTTCCCTCCAAATTTGGGCATATCTATGTCCATGATAGGCGAAAACTGGGGAAAAGAGAAATAGATTTAATGTTTAATAAATAGATTCAGTTTGGTCTAAATGCCAATCTGGAGGCGTAAACTTATGAAAGATGTTGTGGCTATATGCACAAGGGTTGCAGATAGTGAGGTAAGTATATATGAAATGCAACTATAAAATAAAACACTTAGTTAAATTAATACAAATTTTTTGCACTATTCTAAAAATTGCGACAAGAATTGTGGAACTGCAGTTTGTAATAGTGTGACAGGAACATTCCAACAACTACTCTATTTTCTGTGCAATCTTTCAAATCACTAGAACTCTATCAAATAAAGCTTTTAATCAGAGAAATAAATACAAATATGTTTTTGGATCTCTCAAATAATTGAAACATATATCTTTATCTATCATTCATAATCAAATCACTCCAATATGCAAATCACACTTGGAATAAAATAAAACATTAATCACATAAAATACTTAAATAAAAATACATAAAAACATCACTAGGCTTTCTAAGGAGTGGGCCCTTCCTCCTGGTCAACAAGGTGGTTAAAACGTTGCTACAACACTCAAATCATGATCAACATATATTCATTAAAATAAAATATATTTCAATTTTTATTTGTGTTACGCTCACTATTGTTACATTGTTGCTATCCTTATTTCATAACCCAAACTGTCATATTTCTACCTTTCTATTCTCTTATGTTGTACTACTTTACAACATTCTAATTCACCCTATTTTATAGGTATTACATTGTCTTATAAGGTGTGAAACAAATTACAAGTTGTTTTACTATTCTCATGCCCTTCCTCTTATTTCCATGTGTAGATTTGTTATACTATTTTTCCAATATTATGCATATGCTTTTCCACACCACCTATTATAGCATTTGCTCCTATTCTCTTGCCACCTATTTGGACATTATTTATGGCTTGTGGGTTGGAATAAAATGAACCATAAAAATAGGAGTTTGTTGTTCCATAAAAAATAACTATTTATTTTGTCTCTATCCATCACAATTATATTATTTACCACAAAAAATAATACATATTATTTCATACCATATGGGTATAAAAATATATTATTTATATTGTTAGCACAATAAATAATTATTTAAAACTAAATTAATAGCTAAAATTATTTGTTGTTGTGAAGGTGACAAGAAGTTTGTGTGAAGGTGGCAGGAAATTTGCATTCTCCTCATGTTGTAGGATTTATTTTCTTAACATAATAGCATAAAATATATAACCTAGTATTTATTATTCATATATTTTATCTAAAACTAAATTAAATAAATTACTTATTTATATTTAACCATATGCAGAAAAATGTGGTAAAATGGTATGATAATGTATGGGAATGGAATATGAAAATGGGTTGAACGGTATAGGAAAAAGGTTAAAATATGGGATAAAATGGAGCATAAATGACTCTCATCAGTCGACATTTTAACATTTGAATTTCTAGCTGCAAAGGTCAACTATTAGGACCTAATTTTTTGGAAATTGAATAAATGCCTATAAATACATACTTATTGCATCATTTGAGATCTAACAAGCATTTATGAGCAAGAACTATTGTCAAGAGAAAGTCAAGAGAAAATTTTTAGTGATTTATTTTAGCAATTCAAGATCCAACATCATGTCAAATATTATGTGAGTTAATATGTGTTCATGTTATCATTAATTTGTGAAGGATAACAATTTTGTAGGTCTCCAAAGCATTCAAGAAAGAAAGAAAGCAAGATCCAAGACTTTGAGGTGATCTGTATGACTTCAGTCCTTCAAGGAAGCCATTGAAGGGTGGTGAGATGTAACATTTGTGATTTCATCATTCCTTCCTATCCATTATCATTTTATCATTGACATTGACATTATGGAACTGGAGACACTAATATGGGGTTTGATTGAGGCAAGCCCCTAAATGGAACAATCCTTTCCATCTATTTGAATGTGTAGATTTTAGGTTTGGAGAGGATTGAAGGAAGGTGGAAGAAAAGTTGTTCATTATTGCATTCAAAACCCTACACCTTTTCAACTCACATAAACTCTCCTATAGAATTATTTGACAATGTTATGATAACTTTGCAAGAAAAAATGAAGATTTTAGATCTAACATTAGAGGATCGCAAAACTAGAGAAGGAGAGGCATACAAGGACTAAAATTCCCTTGCATGAATTTGTCTTCCTCTTAAGACAACATCAATTTTTTTGGGCAAGTAGATAGTCCTATGTACTTCCTAGATTTGCCTACAAGTTATTGTTTCAGTCTGTTAATTGTCAAATTCTTGAAATTTTTATATTAAGGCACATAGTTTAATTAGGTTAAATAAAATAAACTCAATTCCAATTCATTTCCAAGGCTCAAAAGGATTAGGTGTATGTCTGATTGGCTCACCTTCATGGTTGAAAGTTAACCTAAACACCTTTTCAATTTGCATCCTAATGTACCCTTGAAAAAGTTCAAATTGAATCCAATGTTTTATACATTAAACCTTATGGTTTCCATTTTCTAAGATACATTTTGGTGAACCCAACATATTGACATTATATACCTTTTGAAATATGAATAAATTCACTCTAGATCTAGGTTTTGCATTACATTGTTTTGTATTTTTCATTTAGGGTTTCATTGTTTTGTTTTGTTTTGTATTTTTGCATCAAATATTATATCATAGATTACATTAGGATTAGTTTGTCATTTAGGCCAAATCTGCATTTAAAATTGCATTCATAATTTTCCTTAGTTGTTACATATTTTCATTTGAGTCACATTGTCATGAATTAAGGAAATTTTGGAAATACATTAATTGGGTTGATGCAAGAAGTTGGGTACACAAAAAACTCAAAAAGTGGAAGTGTTTTTGCTGTTTTTCAGAATTTGTCACACTTGGACTGAAAATTTGAGGCACTTACACAATGAATATTTAAAAAATCCTGTAATATGAAATTTAGAATTTTGAATCTAGTTTCCAAATATGTAAATTATTCAAATACCCAGATTATTGAAATTAAATTTTGATAGGGATCTATAAAAACCACTTTTTAAAAATCCCTTTTTTTTACAATACCAAGCACATGTACGGACAACACTTTTTGACCCAAATAAAATTATTTTGCTAATTCCTTTTGGGAAAAGAGAGCTAACAACATGAAGTTTGGTTTGAATTTTTTTTGTAATTTTTGGTTGAATTTTTTTATTTTTTATTAAATTTTTATTGGCCTTAATTGTTGTTTTTAAAAATCAAGTGTACGGACATCATAATTGGACCTAAACTAAACATTTTTTGAATCTTTTTTTTTTCATTATAGAGAATTGTTTGAAGTTTGATGCCATATAATTTTTTTTACAAGAAACTTAACCAAAAAAAAGTTATTAAAAAAAAAAAACTTGATATTTCAAGTTTAAGGACTAGTTTGCTTAGAAATTAATTAAAAAATAGCAAACATAATCCAATATTAATAAAAATTATATATTTGGAAAGTAGACGTCGTGTTCTCTAAAGGTTTTAATTTTATAGATTGATTCAGAAAAAAAGTCCATCAACCATATTGCCAAAGTTGGACATTCTTCTTCAATTTGCCTTAGTTTTTTAGTTGCAGGTCAAAAGCTAAGGCTCAGACTGCCAAGCCTTTCCCGAGCCTAAAACCGAGGCAGCATGTGGGTTGAGAATTTTGAATTTTAAAAACGTGTACGCGTTACAAAATGCATATGCATTCTTTATTTTCTTGATTATTTAAAAAAATAAATATTTTTTGGAAATGGGTACCCGTTTTAAAATGCGTACCCATTTTAAAACAGGTACCCGTTTCTAAAAAGTATTTATTTTTTTAAATATCAACCTTTACATGTTATAAAATGTGTATGTGTTATATAATGTGTACGCAGTTTTTTAAGCTCGGGTACCCAAAGCATAATGCATACGCATTTTTTTAATAATGCATACGCATTTTTTTAATAACGCGTATGCGTTTTCTGCAAGAATTTTTTTTTGGCCAAAACTTCCCCTCTTTGTGTACCCAACTTCTTGCTTTTACCCTATTTGTAGACATGTTTGCACAAAGAAACAAAACCTTTAGAGAATATAATAAATATTCAACTTCTGAATTTTTAGAGCCCCTATCAAGGACTCAAATGCCCTTGGGGGCCTCTATCCTCCTACACTTGCATCAACAAACTTTTTCATGTATCTTTGTCTCTATGTCTTCAATTTGTTTGTGCTTGGAGATCTCTGAATTGGAATTCTTAATTTATTATATTTAGGAATCTTTCATATGGGTATGTGCAGGATCATCATGGAAAAAATAGGCCCTTAAGTGGCAAAAAAATCAGAAAAATCAGAGTTAGGCAACTTGACATAAAAAATTGAATAAGTTATATATATTATTTCAAAAATATGTAAGAATAGAATCTATAGCAAATTGAATGTAGTTTCTAAACTACTAGGTTTGTTTAAAAAAAAATCTATTTGGTGAAAATTTGAAATTTTCAATGCAGTAGTACCTAAATTTAGGAAAAAATAAGAAGTAGGTGTTTGTCGACCACCCTAACCACAATAAAATGATAATACTTTTTTATAATATTTTAGATATAAGTAGATGACTCATTTCTCAATGTGATGCATATTTTTTGTAATTTTTCCAACAAATAATTAATTATGATTTTTTATTACAACTTAAAAAATATAAAACACTTGTATGTCGACCACCTTAACTTGATCAAAACTTCATGAAATTCAATTTTATTTTTTAATTCTATAGTATACAAAGCATAGAATGTGATGCATGTTTTGGATTCAAAAATTTGATACCATTTGAAAGCTATAAATATTTTTCAATTAGCCTATCAATCAGGACTTTAATCGTAATTCAAATAGAAAATGAATAATAATTACTTATTAAATTCAAAGTAAAGCATAATTTATATTGGTGGAAAGCTGAGAATCTCCTTTAAAAACCCTTTTCATTTCATCAATTTTGGGTAAAAAAAGAGTCGTCGGCCATATACCCATCATATTGCCACTTTTTGGGCCATCATGATCTGCACATACCCATATAATTCAAAAATTGAAAAAACTACATTTTTTGATATCAAAATTACATCAAAACCATCATTTTTAGTTTGTGGCAACTTACAATCAATCAATTATTGCATTTTAGATCTAGAAATTGCATTCAAAATTATCAAAATATCTTCCAGATTGTTGCACACATACATTTTGAAGCACATTATCTTAAATTGAGAAAAATCTAGAAAAATATTCATTGTTAACCTTGTTTACAAGAAGACCTAGAATCCTTTAGTAGTTCCTTACACAGTCTAACTTTGAAATTTTAGAAACCCTGTCAAGGACATAGATGCCCTTGGACACCTCTATCTTGTTTGGGTGCCTCTTTCTTGCTATTATTTGCTTAAATTTCTATGGAAGAGCTCTCTCAGTGTCCTCTATCCAGATCTAATGTCTAGTTTTCAATTATATTTACAAAACTATCTAATTTTGATCTTTTGATACATAAGGCAATTAACATGCTTTCTTTTCAAATATGTGATTTTGATATGATAATGCATGGCTTGTGTGATTACAATCTCCCTAATTATGAGTACAATATAAGAAAGAGAAATGAAGTAATTGGTAATCATGTTAGACATTCTCCCAACATCTCCCCTAATTGCGAGAGCATTTTGGCACAAGAGAATGAAATTATTGATAGATTTCTTAATATCACTTTGCCTAATCTTCATTCATCTCCCAAAATCTCTCCTACTTGTGAGAATTTTTTGGTGTAAGAGGGTGAAACCATGGACAATCATGACAATCATAGTTGTTCTTCTCTTGATACCTCTCCTACTTATGAAGAAGGTATCTTGGTTTTAGAGGATCTAGTCATTGAGCGTCATGAGAATCTTGATTGTTTCTCTCCAAAAACCTCTCCTACTTGGGAAGATATTATGGCACAAGAGGATGAAAACATTGATACATTTCTTTCAAAAGATAGTAAGGTGACAATAGATACCCCTTGATAGAACATCATCAACAAGAAGTCAAATTTGTTGAGGTTATGAGTGCACAATTGACTATTAGATCTCCTTTGATGATTGTACCTCCTAAAACACCTTTTGTACCTCTTAAAAAGTACTCTAATTATTGGACCTCCTAAGTCACCTCTCATTATAGTACCTCCTAGACCTCATTTCCATATCCTAAAATTTGCAAAGGGTAAAAGCACAAAGTTGTGTCACACTTTATAAAGGAAACAACCGACAATGATCCAACTTTTAAACATGAATCACTAAAAAGTGGCATATATGTTCTAAATTTTGAAATGATGTAAACTAGTAAAATATGTCAAGTTTTTAACATATTTTATGTATGTATCTTTTTAAAAAAATTGAAAAAAAGTTTTAAACTAGTTTTTAATAAATTAACACAGTAATTTAGTCGATGATAAAATACTGAAAAATGAAGTTGCATGAGACATCAAACTTTTTATAGTAATTTGTTTTTTTTCAATTTTTTTGTGTGTATTTATGACTTGAAACTTTAGTGCATGGATATATTTTTTTCCAATTTTGATAAATATATATTTCTAAATAAATATTAAAATGGGTGTGAATCAAAAAACAATTATTTCCATTAGAAGTGAACTTTCATATTAAATATTTATCTAAAATGAAAAAAAAAAATATACCATCTTGAAATAGATTCTTTTATCTAGTGCATCATATTTTATTTTATTTTTAATAAGTTTTAGTATTTTTCCTTGGAACGGTAATCAACCTAATATTTTGTTCTGATAACCTACTTTTAGTAAAAATAGAAAATAAAATATAAATAATAATTAAACTATTTTTTTTATCGGTAATAAGAGATTTGTATTAATTGATAAAAGAAATTACATCATCTTCCAATTTTCATCACCCCAAAAAACCAATTTCTGTAAAATTCCAAACCAAAAAGCATCTTAACATTTTAAAAACTACCCCCAAAACCCTTGTTCATCTACCTCTATGCAATCTAGAAACTACTGCAATAACATTTAACCCAACTAGCCATCACCTATACCCAAAACATAGATAATCTGACCAATTTATCCTTCTTTAATACATGATGTATAATAGTAAAATATTAACAATAAAAAAACCTAACAAAATGACATGAGAGTCCAAACTCCTTCAACTTTCCTTGTTCGGCTCTGTCATTACCTTGCTAACCTACTTTAGCTTCCACTTCTTCTAGCACCTCCCCTTCTTTTTCACCTGAAATTTCACTTTCCTCCCATTTTTCTCCACACCTTGCAATTCTGCTTTCACCCAAGTGATTATCCCCTCTATTTCCATTAGCTCAATGAAGAGCTTTAGTGTCTTCCATCCAAGTCGTGCTTCCTCTCTACATTGTGACTTGAACTTTCCTTCTAGCCATCGAATGAAAGAAATGCAGCCTCTCAACCCAAAAAGCTCTACCATCTCTTCATTCACTAATCCCTCGCTGATGTCCATCCCAACCCCTGGAATTGACCATTCTAGGATTGTCTCCATGTCGACTAGGAATTTCTCATGAACGATTGTGTTCATCACCTTTCGAATCGTTTCTATTTTTTCACCCAAATCTAACCCCCATGCAATTATCAATGCATAAACATCCATATTTGTCCTATATTTGTGCCTCAGGATTCTAAAATCTCTACCCAAGATCATCCTCAACATTGCCTTAGCCTACCATCCTCCATAAGGAATAATCCCATTAATCGCTTGTCTGATGCATCGCCATAAAAGGATCTTAATTGTCTTTGAGAGAGGAAAGTAAAATTTGCTTCCATTGTTATTCTATGCTACCAGTGCCATCACTACCACTTCTCTTTTGTTGCATCTTCTACACCAAACCCAAGGGTGGGGGAATAAAATCATTCTTGAATATCCCACTCTGAAATAAATGCTTCATGTACTAGAGAGCCACTAATCACCATCCTTGAAATTCTCTTGTCATTTCAAACTTGGCTCGAACTTCCTTCATACTTTCCCATTAAATGCCATGTACCTGCCAGTTACCTCAAATTAATCTACTAACATAATATCTCTAAAATCCTCCAACGTTAAATCCCTTCTTTCTTTAAATGTTAAGGCCCATTTAGATAAGATGTCGGCTTCCGCGTTCCCCATTCTTCTAATATGGCTAACCAAAAAAAATCACAAGTTGCTAATTCTTCTTTAATCTTTTCAATTTCATTCTAAAGGTGCCAAGCACTAATCTCCCCTTTCATCACTGCTTGAATTATTATCAGTGAGTCCCATTCTAAATGAACCTTAGATGCTCCTAGTTGTTTTGCACATTTTATTGCCAGTAAAGTTGTTGATGCTTCAGCTTCATTATTCATTCCTTCCTTTAATTTCTTCACCCCTAAGGCTAAAACATCTCCCCTCTAGTCCCAAATTATGAAATCTGCCCCTAATGGGCCAGGGTTCCCTTTTGAAGCACCATCGAAATTTATTTTCCACCAACCTTCTTGAGGTCTCTCCCAAGTCACTTGCACAGGTTCCCTAATAGTTGAATTAACCCAACCCAGCCCCTTAATGGGAAAATAATAATTAAACTATTAAAATAAATATATTTTTGAAAACTACACTTATGGAACTACAAAAGGGTATTTTTATATTTTTTATAAAATATTATTTACATTAGCAGTAGTTATTGAAACTTCAGTTTTTCAATTTTAATTTTAATGTTGTGGTAAATTGGACCCAAAGTGGCACTCCATATATTTTTAGCCAACAATTTTAGTTGAAAAAGTTGTGGAAGTATCTAGCTTAGCTAGAATGAATCTTACTAGATCATATGTTTGACCAAAATTGATTTTTTGTTAGAATTACTTAAATTTAGTTGTGTTGATAAGTTGGTTGAAACCATGACACAACTTTGTGCTTTTACCCCAAAACAACTTACTAGTAATCATGTGTCTCAGCAACCAAGTTATCATACTGTAGTTCACACATATAACACTAGAAAAAATAAGCAACCAAAAAAACTCCAACATCCATTCCATTACCTCAACCATACCTCCCACCCATTCCTAACATTCCACAACATAGTGGTAAATAATTTGATCTTGTTGAGAAAATTTGCAACACTCTTGCTAAGTTTTCTTTATGGGATTTCATTCAAACATCACCTATTTATTGTGACATGCTTAAAAATGCTTTGCAAAAATTTGTTATCCCTACTAGCACGTAACCAAGTGATGTAGAATACTTAATTGAGGGTATGAATTTGGGTAATATGGATATTGTCTTTCATCAAAATGAATTATCCATTTGGGAACACAAAAACAAAATCATTCTTTGATGATAATGGCTAGTATAAACAAAGTTGGGATTAAGTTTTCCCTTATTGAAAATGGTTCAGGGATAAATGTTTGTAGTGTAAATATTTTGGATAGAATAGGAGAAGACAAGACTAAAAATCAACCAGTTGATTTTTCTATATCTAGTTTTGATAATGTGGGAAGGCAACCACTTGGTGTGTAATGTCCCGCCATGAAACCCTAGAGGACAACACGCTACAATACTTTAAAATGGAACAATTTTTTTTTTGAAGTGCAACATATTAAAGATTGTTTATGACACAGTAACTTGTATTCTAACCTAAGTCATCTAAGGTTCCATGACTATGCTACTAGAATCCCATTAACCAAACTAACAAGAATTATAATTCATCTCATTAAACCAAATTTTATCTAACAATATAAAGTGAATTTAATCCATCACATTAAATGATCAACCAAAATGATTATCTATATCATGTCATCAAAATAACATCCAAGATTTTGCAATTAATTCACGGGTATGTGCAGGATCATGATGGGCCAAAAAGTGGCAATATAATGGGTATGTGGTTGATGACTATTTTTTAACCCAAAATTGATGAAACAAAAAGGGCTTTTAAGGGAAATTCTCAGCTTTCCACTGATATAAATTATACTTTACTTTGAATTTAATAAGTAATTATTATTCATTTTCTATTCAAATTACGACTAAAGTCCTGATTGATAGGCTGATTGAAAAACATTTATAGCTTGCAAATGGTATCACATTTTTTGAATCCAAAATATGTGCCAAGTTCTATGCTTTGCATACTATAGGATTAAAAAAAGAAAAAATTGAATTTCATGAAGTTTTGACCAAGTTAAGGTGGAATGACATACAATTTTTATATTTTAAAAAATTTGTAATAAAAAAATTCATAATTAATTATTTAATTAGAAAAAATAACAAAAAAAAATATGCATCACATCGAGGTA
>VDFB02132635.1:54942-120900 GCA_007258455.2 Sequoia sempervirens
TCTCTCTCTCTCTCTCTCTCTCTCTCTCTCTCTCTCTCGCATCCTCCACCTCCTAATTACTCTTGGGTCTATGTGTGAAAAAATTGGATATCTGATTTATAACACTAAAATCTTATAAAAAAAATTTCAAATCAGATATCTGATTTGCACCACTTTGGATTGGGCATTTCTTTGGAGCAATGTACTGACACCCAACCCAAAAAATGTCAACTCGGGATTTTCATGTTTTTTGGCAAATGCAAAATGCTACTTTTTTTATATCGCCATTTTATGGCCCATCATGATCCTACACATACCCCTACCCAACCCCATAATTCATTTTAAGTTATCATTGAGTTAAGAAACTCCTACATGGGTTACCCTGGTGCCACTTTGTGCCCTGGCCCCCATTGAGAGACACTCCCCCTACTAGCAGCTAGGAGACCTAATAAAGCCAACAAGGTAAAGCCATCATGCACAAAATGAAAACCATAAAAAGTGCATAACTTGAGCAAGGCATGGACCATCTCGCTCTCAAACACAACTGTAATACAAATCAAGGGTGCATGGCTAAAGACCCACAACAACACATTGCATGTACAATAGCAACCAATTCAAGGCTCAAATATAACTTTTCAACCAATAATATATTTTCACTAAACCTCTAGAAGACTTTTGAATCCATAAAAAACAAAAAGGGACTCCCATAAAGTACATTCACAACCAACATCCCATCTTACAAGAATTTTACATGATAAGACATAAAAGCTCAACAACTATAAATTAAAGAGTCTACAAATCAGCTAACACAAAAATGTGAGAGAACTACCATTCCAAGGAGTAATCAAATTCATTTCTTAAACAAAATTCCACAACGATCTAAAATATGTTCACAAAAGAATCCTCCTTATCATTTACTATTTTCAAATTCATTACTTACTATAATCTTTCTTTCAAGGAAAATGAGAAATATACTTTCCTAATTTTAAGCATAATTATAAATACAATTATCTGAATACAGATTTTGGACTTATAAATGCATATATATATATATACAATTATCTTAAATCGAATGACATATTATATTCTCATCATCAAAATTTTATTCATAAGGAATACTGTAAACAAGGTACAACATCGTTTCAATCAAGTACATAATATCAATGTATATATATATATATATATATATTTGTACATTTATTTTAATTTGAATGCCAAATACAAATATATCGATCTGCATAGTAAATTGAATTAACAACATGTAGTTTCTAATGGTTTCCAAACAAGCAACTAAGGCACATGAAAGCTTACTATCATATATCAATTGTAGAGAATATACATAATAAATACTCGCCTATTTAGCAATAACTCAACTTCCAAATTAGCTTCGTAAGATTAAAGTAAGAAAGTTAAATGATTATATAGGAAAAATAAGGCTTCTACGCAAGAGAGTAAATGCTCCAACATTCCCAACCAAAGCATATAATCTGAACCGGAAGAAGATAAAGAAACCAAAAGATAATTAGGTGCAGGAAGACATGACATCAAGTATTCATCAATTACAACAGATAGATTATGACTTCAATTGCCAAATATAAAAATTCATAAGTAGCAAAGAGGAGGTGCTAACACATGAAATGACTATAGGGTAACATAAGTATGTATCTGTTGAAAAGGCTTAAGAACTTTCAATAAATGCAAACGGTGGATTGGGTGGATGAAGAGCCCCGAAGAGATGTCTAATGCATGAGATGAGTGAAATGATTGGGGGATTTTTTTTTCAATATGGAGATGATGAGATTAAGTAGAGACGTTGATGCAACAAAGCATGATATTCAGCTTGCTTGCTGTTAGAAAGATGGCACTAGGATAGGAGCTATGCGCAACAATAACAAGATTATGAGGAATGACTTTATAGTGATTTGCAATGCCACATTCCTTGGAGTAAGAGAAAGGTAATGGTGGATGATCGACCATGATGTGTTCGATGCCAGGCCTAGCTCACAGGCCAATGACAAACACGAAGCCACTGGTCCAAAGAAACTCATAACAATCATTTTATTCTTTTTCCTCAATTGCAAGACAAACACCGAGACAGGTGTGCCTATGATGATAGACACAAGATTAAAGGCCTCAAGAATAGAGTTTGAGAATAAAATAATATAAAATGGCAGGGAAATTGATAATTCCCAACATGGAAAACAATAAAGTATGTAGAGAAGAGCAATATTCGAGTTGGGGAAAAACATAAGCAAGTACGAATTAAGCATAATTCAATTTTCAAGAAAGGCTTAGATGATCCCCAACCATACATTGCAAGATTGCACACTTCAAAAATGAACAAGTAATGATTTTGCTTCAGATATCACAATCATGCAGTATTTGTTTTCTAAACAACATTAAAATTGAGGAGATATAATGGAACCTGGTTTAGATTGTGGGACACAGTTGAAGATTTGATGCCAAGCTTTGATTTCTCAAGATTGCAGCTCCAATCACTTCAAATCCCCCAATAGTTTCTAGAGGCAATTTCTTTCCTATAGTGAAACTCTACAAGAACAAGAAAATTCTCCTGGAATAGAGAAACAAGATTAGTTTTTTTCTAGATATTCTTCAAAAGCTAATAACCAATTTATTTACCACTTCCCCAAATCTCTTTTGTTGCATGCACTTCTTTAATTTATTAATTTAATTTAATTTCACATCTATTATTAACTTCCACTGTTCAAATATATTTATTTATAAAAACATATCCTTGTTTAATTAACACTTAGTAATTCTATTTTAAAATATTTTATTTATTAATTTAATCTTCCATTTTAATTTTGTTTACACAATACCATAATTAATATATTTATTTTAATATGTCTAAGTTATTAATTCATACTCTTAATTTATTTAAACCAAATAAAGGCATTCATTAATATTTTATTTTATCAAAACCATAATCATATAAAAGCGTTTGTTTAATTATTAAATATTCCCTTTTAAACTTCAATAATCTTTATTTTAATGTAATAATTAATCAAAGCACAAATCAACCAAATTAATCAAATGAACATAATACCAAGCAATACTTGACCTCACAGTGAAACAAAAGGCAATACAAAAACAACATTGATAGACCAACCTAAACTGACCACACTGACAGGGTAGTACAAATAGATACTCATCCTCATCAAGGATGATGGATAAACAAGGACCAAATTCTATCTCCATCAACGATTTCCATTGGGTTTAAGGCACACTCAAACCTGACATCTCAGGTGGAGTCGATGCCTAGCACCTACAACTTGTAGCAAACCACATAGTCGAGCGTGTACATAGTAATACAATCAAACACACTATGAGAGGAAGTTCACACCATCTTAGGGCACTCACAGTTGAGTGATGTGACTATATTCCCCTTCACCAAAATACATCAATGCACAATAATCAAATGCTAACAACATGATAAGAATGTACATCAGATAATCACATGGTGCTCATAACAAGAATAATCCACACAATCAATTAAATCGATATACTAAGCATAGCATAAGCATAAACATCAGTGGTAAAGTATCATCATTACTATGAATCCAACACTAAACAAAGTATCATAATGTCCAAATACAACCAAATAACTATTAGTAATAGAAAGCAAACTAACGAGTAACTACATGGTGTAATAACATTACCTGTCAAAGATGGTAAGGTTCTATTGCAAACTCTTATCCATTTCATGCCCCATGATATTTCATTTAATCTTCTTTTGGGTATACCTTGGATTCATGAAATGAAAGGAGTGCCTTCAATGCTTCAACATTTAATGAAATACACATAAACCAATAAGGTTTATATGATAAAATTTGATCCTAAGTCTAAAAATTGTTTACAAACTAAAATAGGAATGACAAATCATCTTAGCACATTGACACCAACTACAAAAGTGGAACCTTTACATATTAAGGATAAAGATGAATGTGTTTCATTGGTGATAAAGTTATTGGATGGTGATTGCAGATCACAAGATTTCACACCTACATTCATGTGGGAATACAAGATTACACCATCAAAATCAAGAAAAGAGAAAGAATCCACAATGATATTAACATAATCCATTACTGAATCATACATAACTTCTAGAAAAGAGAAAAAAAAATCTACACATCCACTTACAATGAATATGATTATGAAAAACCACCTTCTTTGAAAGAGATGGAAGCAATTTATCAAAGATGTTATCAACTTTTGAAACAATTTAGTTATAATGGAAATGGATGTGGTGTAAAAGAACAAGGTATTTGTGTCCCTATAGAACCCAACATGTAAGAAACAAAAAATGGTCTTGGTTATTATCCTTCGAAAACATCAAAAAGACCTTCACTTAATTATGACAAATAGCATTAGTTGTTGCTCCTTTCCATGTGGTAGTTTTAGTATCATAACATACTCACTACCATAAATGGGTGTATAAAGTTGGTTTTATGCAATGATATTTCATGTCACAAGGAGTAGCGTACCATAACCCATCTTGGCTCACCTTTGTTCATTCACTTGGGGAGCAAGGAGTTAGGTATCCTTGTGTTAGGTGCATTCCTTTTAGCAATGTATCCCTTTATATCTCCTTAAAATGTTAATGTAGCAAGTACACTAACATTTTAAGGGGGGGCATATGGTCCCCCTACTCATTGTTTGCATAAGAAATGGTCCCTTCTTAGTGATGATCACATACATATCCTAGGAAGTGTGACCTTGTCAATCAAAGTGTGGCCTTCTTGATCCATGTTAGTGTCTCCTTTATGGTGATATTAGGCTTCATGTCCCATAAGAGTGTGACCTCTCTTGGAATATGACATTCCCCTTGGTGGTAATGCTATGGCTAGTATTTTTAGAAAATGTGCCTCAATCTTACTGGCATGTAAACTCTTGAAATAGAAAAGTCTGTGAGACCCTCTAGAAGTCTTACCAACTAGCAACTATATTCTAATCATTTGAAGTGCTCAGGTCACCAAGATTTTGATTATGTCTTGCCGACGGTTTGGTTCCTAGTGGTTATCGAGGAGACTCATGTCGACAAAAGTCATTAGGGAGAGGCATGAAATTTCAGAATGACTCATTTCGACAGAGTATGTCTCATCGAGGTTTTTCACATAGGAAACAGATGACATCGAGAAGACTCTTGGTTGACAAGTTTGCATTCGGTAAGAACTCTTACCGATGGATGTGGTCTCACCGATAGGCTGGTGCATTCAATATGACCTCTTGGTTATAGCGTTTCTCTCTCTGAATGTTATGTGCTCAGTATGATGTCTCGCCAATAGCAATGGTCTCACTGATAGAGCTACATGACTTGAACATCGGTGTGAAGTCTTAGCGATAAGGTTTCTCTTGCTGATAGGTAGGTGCTTTTGGTGAGAACTCTTTCCGATAGCACTTGTCTCGCCGATAGATCTGCACAAGATGGATTTGTGTTTGGTATGACCTCTCGGCAATAGCGATGGTCTGGCCAATGGTTCTATAGTGGATATCGTTGTGATGCCCTAGCCATAGAGTGAGTCTAGGCGATAATGACAGTCGGGCATTGTGGCATCGGGGGGACACGGCCTAGTGTCTCACCGACATGTGACATAGTTTGAACGCCTTGACTGAATGTATATCACATGTGGTCTATTCTGAGCTAATCAGAGAAGTAGAATGTGAACCGCTAGTAGTTGGACTATTGCAACCATTCCTGAGGAAGATCAATAGACCATGAATGACATGGATATAATCTGTAATCGAAGATGATGATTGATTTTGGTGGATAGTTCGATGAGTGACAATGTTGTTCGATTGAATACAGATTGATCTGTGTAAGTTCGTTGGAGGTTTCTGAGAGCATTTCTGTACAAAGTTGATCAAGAGATTATGCTTCTATAAATTGACATCAGAAAGTGAAGTATGTGCTTTTTATGTAATTTTGTTTACTAAAATACAAAGAGGCTTTTCTTGGTGTGGTGGGTTTTTCTCCCGTAAGGGTTTTCCCATATAAATCTGGTGTCCAAATTGTGTATGTTTATTTCTCTATTTTTGTTAATCTTTGCAAGTGTATTTTAATGAACTGTAATTGTAAAATTTAAAGTCATATCTACATTCTTCCCTGAGGTTTTGACATTAGGAGAGTTTGTTCCGCACCTAAGCTTTCCTTACAAGTGGTATCAGAGCCTAGCCAGTTGTGTTATCCTTGTGGGTATGTTGGGTTTTTTGTGTCAATTTTGTTCAGTGAGAGTCTTGTAGAATTATGGTAATTAAAATTATAGATTAAGATGGCAAGCACATTAGGAAAGATTGAAATTGAGAAATTCAATGGCAGCAATTTTGAGTTGTGGAAACTTAAAATGGAAGATCTGTTTGTTGATTGTGATCTTTGGCTTGATGTGTTTGGAATGAAGCCTATAGGCATGAAGCAAGAAGATTGGGACCTTGCAAATCAAAAATCAAAGGGGCTGATAAGGCTCTATTTAGCAAACTATTTTTCTGAATGTTGATGAAGAAAAGATTGCATCTTCTTTGTCAAAAAGACTGGGAGCTATTTATTAGGGCAAGTCCTTGGTGAATAAGTTGTTCTTCAGGAAGAAGTTGTACTCTTTGAAAATGCAAGAAGGAGGGTTTGTTATTGATCATTTGAATGCTTTCAACATGTTGATTGCTCAGTTGGCATCTGTGGGTGTGAAGATTGATGAAAAATATCATTGTATGTTGTTATGTTTTTTGCCAGATTCTTGGGATCACTTGGTGATGGCTATTGGGAGTACGACATCCACTTTTAAGATGGAAGATGTTGTTGCTTCTTTGTTATCAGAAGAGATGAGTAGAAAATCTTCTGAGATGGCGAAGGAGGCTCTTGTTTTTAGAGGCAGATCGAAAGAAAAAGGAAAGAAGGACAAGAAGTCCAAATCCAAATTAGAGGGGAGATCAAAGTCTCCTGAAAAGAAGTCCAAGGTGAAGTTTTGGAATTGTGGGAAACCTGGTCATGTCTAAAAGGATTGTAAAGAGGAGAAAAAGAAGAAGAAGTATTCTTCCCACAATGACTCTTCTCAGAGTGATGCAAACACTTTCATTGTAGCCTTGGCTACACAGGCATCAGATGATGTTTGGCTGATTGATTCTAGAGCATCTTTCCACATGACATCTCATAGAGATTGGTTCACTAAGTATGAACAATACGATGGTGGAAGGGTGTATTTGGAAAGTGATTCATCTTTGGAGATAGTTGGTTGTGGAAGAGTCATAATTCAATTCCCTGATGGAAGAGTGAAGAGAATCAATGATGTAATGCATATACTAGGTCTGGCTCAAAATTTACTTTCTATTAGTAAGTTGAATGATATTGGAGTGCAAGTCATGTTCTCTGGAAATGGCTGCAAGATGATTAGAGGCTCAATGGTGCTAGCTAGGGATGCTCGTATTGGTACCCTGTATATGCTGGATGCACATGTTGTGGAATGCAATAATGTCTCTGTAAAGTCACAGAAAGCTACTCATGGAGAAAAAGAGGAAAAAGTTCCTGATAGTGCAAACTCTATGGAAGTTAAACTCCTAGCAGAAAAGACTATTCTTTGGCATCATAGGCTAGGCCACATTTGAGAAAAAAGGTTTAAAAACCTTGAAAAATAAAAACCTGGTTGAAGGGCTTGATGATTGTAACCTTGAATTTGAATTTTGTGAACATTATATATATGGTAAACAACACCATGTTTCATTTTACTCCAGTTCTCAAAAATCTTCTGATTTACTTGATTACATACATTCTGATATTTTTTGTCCAGTAAATGTTCCTTATTTGTCTAAATCAAGATATTATGTACATCGTTCATTGATGATTATTCAAGAAGGGAGTTTGTTTGTTTTTTGAAAAGTAAAGCAGAAGTGTTCAGTCATTTTAAGGAACTTAAAAACCTTATGGAAAATCAGACTGGAAGAAAAATAAAATGTTTAAGGATTGACAATAGCAGTGAGTTTTGTTCTAATGAGTTCGAGAGGTACTGTAAAGATCATGGGATTAAAAGACATAAAACTACACCCTACACTCCGTAACAAAATGGAGTTGCTAAAAGGTTCAATAGGGTGATGGAAAGAGCATGAAGTATGCTAAGTAGTGCTGGCTTGGAGGAGAAGTTCTAGGCTAAGGAAGTTGCAACAGCATGTTATTTAATAAACCTTTCTCCAAATTCTACTCTTGTTGAGAAAGCACCTTTGGAAGCATGGTCTAGAAAGAAGCCCTCTCTGAGACACATTCGTGTCTTTGGATGTGAGGCATATGCATATATGCCAAATGAAAAAAGATCTAAATTGGAAAACAAGGCTGCTAAATGTATTTTTATTGGTTATAGTGTTGGCATAAAAGGATACAAGCTTTGAAATCCTAATAAAGAGAAGGTTCTATAGAGCAGAAGTGTTATTTTTCGTGAGCTGAAGCCTACTACTTTGGATCTATAGTTAGACACAAAATCAAAAGATAAAAATGATGTAGTTGAAATTCCTTCGACACCAGATAAAGAGGAATTGAAAATTCAAAATGTACTTGAAACTGAGGAGAGCTCAAGTAATTCTGAGAGTTCTGAAGAAGAAAATCAACCTCAGCCTCAGCGTGTGAGGAGGTCAACATGTGAAAGAAAGCAACCTGATAGGTATGGGTTTTCTTTGTTAGATTCTACTTGTTCCTATGCTTTAATTTCTAGCACTGATGAGCCTAGGACTGTGAAAGAGGCATTTAGAATGTTTGATTCAAACTCTTGGTTGGAAGCCATGAATGAAGAAATGGCATCATTAGAAAAGAATGATACTTGGAGTTTGGTACCCTTTCTTGAAGGCATAAAAGTTGTTCGCTACAAATGGGTATTTAAAAGGAAAATAGGTCTGGATGGCAGTGTGGAAAATTATAAGGCAAGGTTGGTTGCGAACGGATATTCCCAGGTAGAGGGAATTCATTATGGAGATTTTTTTTCTCTTGTAGCTAAGCTGACGTCTATCAGATTTCTTTTGTCACTTGCAGCAACGTATGACTTAGAGATTGAACAGATGGATGTGAAGACAACATTTCTTCATGGTGACCTTGAAGAAGAAATCTATATGTCCCAGTCTGAGCACTTTGTGGAAAAAGGTAAAGAAAAACTAGTTTGCAAGTTGAAAAAATCTATGTATGGATTAAAACAATCTCCTAGAATGTGGTACCAGAAGTTTGATACTTTTGTTTTTTCATTAGGATTTGTAAGATCGAAGTCTGATCACTGTGTGTACTTCAAAGCTGAAATTGATCGTATTTTTATTATTGCTCTCTATGTTGATGATATGTTGTTCATAGGCAATAGTAAGTTAATGATTTCTGATCTAAAATCTCAATTGTCTGCAAAGTTTGAAATAAAAGATCTTGGTGCAGCCAGGTATATTCCGGGAATGGAAATAACCAAGGATAGGAAAAGTAGAAAACTTTGGCTCAGTCAGATTAAGTATATTAATACTATTCTGGAGAGATTTTGTATGAATGACTACAAGTAGCTAGTTTTTCCAATTTTGTAGGGAACGAAGCTATATGTTGAAGATTGTCCAAAATATCCTATTGAGATATAGGACATGACCAAAGTGCCTTATGCTAGTGCAGTTGGCAGTTTAATGTATGCAATGATCTATACAAGGCTAGACATTTCCCAAATAGTGGGAGTACTTAGTCGCTTTATAGAAAATCCCAGGAGGACACATTGGGATGCTATGAAAAGGGTGTTTAGATATCTGAAGGTCACTTCAGAATATGCTTTGTGCTACCATGGCAATTTGGTTGAATCACAGAGGATTCTCAGCATTTGAGGCTATGTGGATTCTGATTGGGCAGGGGATATTGACAGCAGAAGATCCACTAGTGGATGTATTTTCATGATGAATGGTGGTGTAGTTAGTTGGATGAGTAAGCCACAGGCTATAGTCGCTTTGTCCACTACAAAGGTAGAATACATGGCAACAACACATGCCTGTAAAGAAGCAATTTGGTTAAAATGTTTGTGTTCTAACATTGGGTTTGATGTAGGAATAATTACAATTTATTGTGTCAGTTAGAGTGCTAATTTTTTGGTGAAAAATCCTACTTTTCATGCTTGGATGAAACATATTGATATGCATTATCATTTTGTACTAGATATGGTGGAGGATGGAAATGTCTCTTTAGAAAAAGTGGATACTCTAGAAAATGTTGTAGATGCATTGACGAAACCAGTGAGCACAGACAAGTTCAGGTGGTGTGCCAGTTCAATGGGCCTCAGTGCCCATGAATTTTAGTAATTTTGTTGTGCTCTGGAGGTGTCAGTAAGATCTTCGTCAAGTGGGAGATTGTTGTAAAATGTGCCTCAATCTTACTGGCATGTAAACTCCTAAAAGAGAAAATTTGGTGAGACCCTCTGGAAGTCTTACCAACTAGCAGCTGTATTCTAATCATTTGAAGTGCTCGGGTTGCCGAGATTTTGATTCTGTCTTGCCGACAGTTTGGTTCCTAGTGGTTATCGGGGAGATGCATGGACTTTCAGAATGACTCATTTCAATAGAGTATGTCTCACCGAGGTTTTTCACATAGGCAATAGATGACATCGGGAAGACTCTTGGCTGACAGGTTTGCATTTGGTAAGAACTCTTTCCGATGGATGTGGTCTCACCGACAGGCTAGTGCATTCGATATGACCTCTTGGCGATAGAGTTTCTCTCTCCGGCTATTCTGTACTTGGTATGATGTCTCACTAATAGCGATGGTCTCACCGATAGAGCTACATGAGTTGAACATTAGTGTGAAGTCTTAGAGATAAGGTTTCTCTCACCGACGTGTAGGTGCTTTTGGTGAGAACTCTTTCCAATAGCACTTGTCTAACCGATAGATCTGCACAAGATGGATTTGTATTTGGTATGACCTCTCGTCGATAGCAATGGTATGGCTGATGGTTCTGTAGTGGATATCACTATGATGTCTTAGCAATAGAGTGATTCTAGGCGATAACGACAGTCAGGCATTGTGACATTGGGAAGACACGGCCTAGTGTCTCACCGACATGCGACATAGTTTGAACGCCTTGACTGAATGTATATCCTACATGGTCTATTCTGAGCCAATCAGAGAAGCGGAATGTGAACCACTAGCAGTTGGACTGTTGCGACCATTCCTGTGAGGAAGATCAACAGACCATGAATGACATGGATATAATCTATAATCGAAGATGATGATCAGTTTTGGTGGACAGTTTGATGAGTGACAGTGTTGTTTGATTGAATACAGATTGATCTATGTAAGTTTGTTGGAGGTTTCTGAGAGAATTTTTGTACAAAGTTGATCAGGAGATTATGTTGCTGTAAATTGACATCAGAAAGTGAAGTCTGTACTCTGTATGTAATTTTGTTTAAACTGAAATACAAAGAGGCTTTTCTTGGTGTTGTGGGTTTTTCTTCCATAAGGGTTTTCCCACGTAAATCTAGTGTCCAAATTGTGTATGTTTACTTCTTTGTTTCTGTTAATCTTTTCAAGTGTATCTTAATGAACTGTAATTGTAAAATTTAAAGTCATATCTGCATTCTTCCCTGAGGTTTTGAGTTAGGAGAGTTTGTTTCACACCTGAGCTTTCCTTACAGTATTCACGAAGGTGTTATTTTCTATCCCTTGACTTGTCCTCTCCTTGTGGTGATGTCATGTGTGATGTTCCATAAGGTGTGACCTTTCATGTATTGAGCAAAGCCCCTTTGTTATTTTTGCAAATCACCTTTTGTAGTGGTATTTTAACACCCCCTGTGGTGGGGCTTCATGATATGTGTCCCTCGTGATGTTAAAATTTATACACACCTTGAGATGATTCTTTTTCATCCCTAATGATGTTAAACTTTATGCAACCCTTGAGGTGAGTTTTGTGCAATCCTTGAATTGGTATTTTGTAAGATAGTTTATGGATTCAACATAATGGAGCTTGTTGGGTCTTGAAATTGAGCACCCCTTATTAACATGGCCACCTAACATAACACATCTTGCTTTCCATCGGAGCCATGTGTTTCATGAGTGTTTAGCATAGGGCACCTTACTAGCCTTGTGGACCCCATAATATTGTATGGAAACCTAGCATAACACAACTTGCTAGCTAGTAGATCCATGTAGCTCATGAGTGATGTTGAATAACACAACTTGCCAATCCTCATGACATAATTATGTTTTCTAACATTTATTCGATGGATGACATTTGGTATATGAGACAATTTAAGACTGAGGTCTCTTTGCCTTATTGAATTGAATCCCTTTAGTACTAACCTTGTGTTTTGTTGTATTTTTTGTTTGCCTCATTTGTATTTGCATTATTTTTGCATTGTGTTTTTTTTCATTTTATTATCATATATATGTTATGCCATATGTTTTCATCATGTATATTTGTGTATGTTATCTTGTTGTGTTTCATACATGTGTGTGTTCCTTTGTGCTTATGTTGATTTTCCATGGGATCTTGGATCCTGGGGTCTTGTGTGCTCCCCCTAGATACTTTGTCATCATATCTCCTTAAAATTTTGACAATTGGACCACTTTTGATGTATTTCTCTACATTAGTGTGAGAAAGAGTATAAGTCCATATTCTTAGTAAAGTTGGGGCTAAGTGTATTGTCATAAATTATCACCCTTGATAATTTTAGTCTATGTTTTGTCCCCCTTAATTTATTGGACCTAATTAAGCTCCTAATTTCCTAAATTATGCATTCCAAGGCCCATTTTTATCACTTTTCAACCAATTGCAAGCATTGAACAAATGCTTTCATCTAGTGCTTTACCCCCGACACCTTAAATTCTAGAAAATATGGGTGGGACAAAGACGCCCAATGGATGCACTATCTCCCTACTTCATTTCCCTCTAAATTTGGACATATTGGTGTAAAAATTTTAACATTTGAATTTTTTGTTGCAAAGGTTAGCTATTGAGATATATTTTTTGGGAAATTGAATAAATCCCTATAAATACCTAGTTATTGCAACATTTGATATCTAACAAGCATTCATAAGAAATAACTATTGTCAAGAGAAATTCAAGAACACCATTTTAGTGATTTATTATAGCAATTCAAGATCCAATCAATTTCAATCAATTCCAATCTATCCCAAGACTCAATAAGAGGTAGATCTAGCTATGATTGGCTCACCTTCATGGTTGAAATTCAATCTAAACACCTTGTCAATTTTCATCCTAATGTACCCTTGAAAAAGGTCAAATTGAATCTTAGGTTTTATACATTAAACTTTAGGGAACTCCCTTTTTCTAAGATACAATGCTTTACCATAATATTCGTCTTACTTTTCCTTTCATATACATGTTGCTAGTTATAGATGTTATAACACTACCACTACTATTATATCAATTTTTATTTGGTTCTTTGAGATTCACTCCTAAATTAAAATGATCCTCTTTATTGCCCATGGTTTTATGAGATCAAGTCAGTATATTAAGTTAATATATCATGTTTCCCTATGATCATAATTTCCATATCAGCTCTAGAAAATAAAAAAATCCCACCATCTCCATCAACCTTGTAATCTTGAAACCTATTACATATGACAATATAAATGACCTATTGGTTGTAGTCAATATATCATTCCTCTTAAATTCAAAAATTCATGAAGAATTATTCCTAATATATTATTGTGGGAGAGTTCTAGATACACAATCCTATCTAGGGTAGAAATCCATTAAGGGATTGACCCTTGAACATTTACTTGATCTTTCTTATTAAAAATCTCATATGAAAGAAGAATCACATCCTTAATGGGTTAGGGAGTCTCTTCGACCCAAGGTACTTTAGTATTATACCCAAGTCTTGAAGAAACATGTAGTAGGACTCTCTAAACCATGTTTTGTTTTCAAATCAATACTATCCTTCCTCAATGGAGTTTTTTTTTAAATTTCTTAACTATTAAAATATTAGTTATAGCTAGAATGATCTAGCTCCTCCAATTTTATAGAAACTAAGGTCTATGTTCTACCTTCTTAAATTCCAACTTGAGAAGGATCACCTGGGAGGAACCCAACTAGAACCTTGGTTTGTTTTTTTTCAATATAAGAGAGATCTCAATAGTTGTTATCAACTTCAGTACATTCCCAACTAGGCCAAATAATACATACATATGTTTGAGGATTGTGATTTTTTTCTATAAAAACCAAGATCATGGAGTAGATAAACAAGCACGAGATTGCAAATGAAATCAACTTGTATTATTAGATAGTCAGGGGTCTCCTTATAAAGGATAAGTATCCAATTATGAGGTGTTTCAACACCTCTCTAGTCTATAAACTAGCTAGTTAAAATATCAGGAAAATATCAACCTGCACAATAAATGCCTAAGTAGGCTTAGGTCAACCTATGTGTATGCAGGTATTAATGTATACACTGACACCCCCCCTTAAGCATAACTTAGGTGGGCATGGATAAAATGGTTCCTAGCTACTAGCCTGGTGAGGTACCCATGTACAATGCAATCTCTCTAAAAAATAGAGTAAGATAGAAAACCTAGTGAGAAAAAAGCTATCCTCCAAAAAGAGAGAAGTGGAGAAGACTAGAAAGCCCCCCCCCTAAGGATGATCATGATGCTGATATAGACCGCACACCAAGAAGAGCTTGTAGATGAATGAACTTGCTCTCAGTGAAGGGTTTTGTGAAGATGTCAACAACCTACTCTAAAGACTGGAAAAAGACTAAGTTGATGATTTTACCATGAATCAACTCTCAAATATAATGCATATGAATCTCTATGTGTTCGGTTTGTTGATGTTGAACCATATTCCTACATATTTGAATAGTACTCTAGTTGTCACAATAGATGACTATAGGTTTACTTAAAGGAGTATCAAACTCAGAAAGAATACCTTGAAGCCATATAGCCTCTGTAGTTGAGTTAACAACCCCCCTGAACTTTGCCTCTATGAAATCTCAATTCCAAGGAAGTAGTGCAATAAATCCAAGTTTTTCATGTCAAATCTATCCTGAAGTGATGTCTTCATTGCTATAATGGAAGATGAAGTACTCCTAGTAATCAAAAGATCATCAACATATAGAACTAGTATCAAAAGTGGATCATCCTACAGTAGTAGATACACATTAGGATTAGAACGACATCTAGTAAAACCTAAATATAGGAGGTAGGAGTCCAACTTGGAATTTGTTCCATGTAGATTTCCCCTTAAGGTATCCATGAAGAAAATCACTCTTCACATCCATCTAATGTATATTCCATCCATGTGATGTGGCTATAGCAAGTGTGAGTCTGATGGAAGTCATCTTAGCAATTGGTGCAAAGGTTTCTATATAGTCAATGCCCACAACTTGTAAAAATCCTCTAGATACCAATCGTGCTTTGTACTTATCAACTGAACCATCTACACTGCAAATTTAGTTCGATATATCTACCTACATTGAACTATCTTCCTTCCCTTAGGAAGTGAAGTCAAATCCCAAGTGTGATTTCTAATCAAGGAATCATATTCGTCATCCATAGCAATATCCCACTTTGGTATGCCTGATGACTCTTTGAATGTCTATGGATTAGAAACTGAAGCAAAGAAGGCATGTGGTCCCCCCTTGAAAATCTACTTGAATCAGTCAATTATCTATTGAATCTTGTAGTCTTGTATATGTCCTATGTATAGTGTAAGATGTGGGTGAGTCTGGTGCAAATATATCAACTTCTAATGCAATCCCTAAACTAGATGAAGATGAACACTCATCATTGTGAGAATTGGAAGAAGAAGATACTACACTAGGAATATGTTGAGAATGATCTAAATCATTAGTACTATAATCAAGATCTGAAGAGTCCATAATATGTTGAGAAGTGCCAAGTATAGTTTCAAGAGATGTTTCTTGAAACTTAATGCTTCTCTCAATAAACAACTCATGTATGGTAGGGTGGAGTATGTGATAGCCTTTTACACCATCTAGATATCCCACAAAGATGCAAGGTTTGGATTTATGATCCACAGTCTTGTGTTTCTCTTTTGGAATGTGAGCCATGGCATGCGAGCCAAAAACTCTGAAATGATCAATTGCAGGTTTTCATCCTTTCTAAGCTTCAAAAGGAGTGATACCCTTTAATGCTTTATGTGGAACTCTATTATGTATGTAACATGTACAGTTGATTTCTTTTGCTCAATATGATGGTGTGAAACCCTTAGAGTGAATCATACAATTAGCCATATTTTTTTTAAAGATCTATTTTCATGTTCTACAACACCATTTTGTTGGGGGGTATAAGGAAGTGTGTGTTGCAGATCTATCCTCTCTAATATACAAAACTGCTCAAAACTATTGTTGATATATTCTCTCCCATTATCTATTCAAAGAACCTTGATGACTTTCCCTTTTTTTTTTTTGACAAGATCTTTGAAATCTTGAAAAGACTCAAACACTTCTAATTTTTGTCTAAGAAAGTAGACCCATGTAAAATGTGAGAAATCATCAATGAAGGTGAGAACATATCTAGCCTTTGTAAAATATGGATGGGGAAAAGCCCCTGAAACATCACTATGAACAAGTTCTAAAACTTGTGTTTCCCTCCATGATTTATCTTTGTCAAATTTTGCTTTTGGATGCTTGACAAGCGCACAAACCCCACAAAGTCCTTTAGAAAATTTAACCTTAGGTGATCCCTTAACCATATTTTGTTGACATAGTTGTCCAAGATAGTGGTAGTTAAGATGGCCAAACCGCTCATGCCATAGTTTGCTAACTTCGTCTAAATGAGCTAGTAGTGCTTTTGGAGAAATATTTGTGGCAAAATTGGAGAAGGCATATAATCTAGATTGGTATTTGCCTCTCCTATTTCTACCAAATTATTGCTTTGTAATTCTATTATCTCAATTGGATCTGAAGAGAACTATACTCTGATGCCCTTTCCTAAATGAGTTATTTGATACACTGAAGGGGGATTAGTTGAGAGTGAAGGTACACTTAAACATTGGAAAATGTTCCTCCTTCAACTTCAACAGATCCTCTCCCTTTTACCAATGTTGGAGTTTCATCACCTAAGGTGATTGTGGACATACTTGATGGTTCTAAGGATGAAAAAACAACCTATGAAGAACCCATATGTTGTGAAGCACTAGAGTCTAGAATCCATGATGGAGATAAAGATGCTTTAGCAACTAAGGCTTTTCTATTTGATTTCTCTTTGTCCTTAGTATTATCTTGATTTGATGAAGATTCCTTGATAGAATCAAGTATCCCTATATTATTCTTTTTGAGAATTTGTTGTAGAACTTTAATTTTTTTCTTCATGTAGTGATGTTCATCATGTCCAAGATTTTTACAAAAGGTGCATGCAACTCTCTTTTTACCTTGAGAGTACTTTTTTGGAGTTGTCAATTTTGCTTTCTTTCTTAACTTCCTTTTCCTTTTTAGTGTTCTTCTTCTCCCCTTTTGAAGTTTGATGTGTTTCATTCCATCCAAGGAGGGCTTGAGGTTTCGTAAACTTCAAATTACCCATTTGAATTAACTTTTCTTGCTCCCTTGTGAGGTTAGCAATGAAGTTATCAAGTGTGGGCATTAACCATGAGGCTCCAAGAGCCCTTTTAGTAGAGTAGAAAGTTGATACAAACACAAAAAAAAATGGGCATAGCTTGGAAAGTACAAAAAGGATTAATTGATCCTCTTTCTTGTCAATTCCACAATATTTTAAGTGCAACTTCAAGGATTTAAACTTAGTAAAAAAGTCTTGTAAAGTTGAGAAATTCCTAGGACTAAGACCTAAGAGTTGATTTTCCAACTCATGGCTTCTAAGTTCATCTATTAAATTCCCAAATAGTTTGTCAAGACCTTGCCAAACTTGGTTGGGTGTTTTCAAGTTCTCAACATGGAACAACAAATTAGGAGATAAATTTAAGCATAGGAAACCAAATGCTTGATCACACATATTGAAAAGCTTTTCTTTGTCTTTAGTTGCATTAGGTTCTTTCTATGTTCCCATAGTTACGCTATATAATCCTTTGTTCTTAAGTACAAGAATTACTTTCATCTTCCAATAATGATAATTGAAAGGTGTTAAGGGCACTATAATAACATTAGATTCCATATTGCTTTGACTTAGATAGTTGCTTGTAGAAATGCAGAAATGAAGAAATTAGAAATGCGTGCAAAAGTGAAAAACACAAGCACTTCTCGAGGAAGTTTGAAAATGAACCACACACAACACCCCCTTGATTATTTTTCCCCCCCCCAATTTAGCACTGTAAAGGAGTGCTTGTAACTAACCCAAAAATGACACAAATAGGCACTTGATAAAATGAGTGTGATTTTGTACTCCATGAATTCGTGGTGAAAAAATATGTACTTTGCAAAAAAGATGGAACTCAAAACTGAGTTACGATACAAAAGTTAGTACACTTCATATATTTTTCCTTATTACAAAAGACTATTTCCTTCTTACAAAAAAAAATACAAATTTGTTTCAAAACATTTTTATCTCAAATTTCAGAATGAGGGAAAATAAAATAAATTGAGATTGGCTAAGGTCAGAAAATCAATATTTTTAGATAATGACACCTCCTCTTGCAAATTTGACTTCCTTTCATGCATAATAAAGGAATAATTTGCAAATATTTTCAAAGTGGAGCCAAATCTAGGGTTTGCAAGTTGCAATCAGGATGCATGTAACCTTTTACCAAGTTGCTAGTGGCAGTGGTGAAGATATCCACATCCTCTATTTGGACTTGCTCGTTCAAGTTAAACAACACCTTGAATATCCCTTGATGCAGGTGACTCAAACATATTCGCCCTCAACACAAAATCAAGGTCAACACTAAATCTGGAATAGATCACACCTTTGAGTAGAGGTTTCACGCCTTTAAGCAGGGGTGTAGTGCCTTTGAGACAAAGAAAACATCAACTGTAGTGAGAATAGAAGCCACTCGTGGTCAATACGATGGGATCAACAAGGAAATACGACCCTCAAAGTTAAAAAATGTGGCTGCAAATAGTGTTATGACTCAAACAAAGATATTTTAGTCTTTGACACACCCTCTCACAAGAAACACTGCTAGATGGAAGAAACACGACAGGAATAGGGGTCCACTATTAGAATAAATCACACCCACAATCAAACTTCTTTCCCATAGAAAAATAATGCCTTGCTTCTTGCCCTCCACCTCGGGCCTCCTTCAAACAGAAACATGCCTCAAGAGTAGGTTTGATTGTTGCGCCAGACACAGGAAAGAAAGAAAACAACGAACAACTTTAAGAAGGAAACACATCCTCAATAAAGATATTCCCTGACTGAGCAAAGACTTTTTCTTCCTCGAACCCTTGATGCGACCTTCTCACCTTGTACATGGCCTCCCAACTCTTCCCATGAATTTTTTGTGCAAAGAAAACTGGTGATGAAGTGAGTGGAGATTGGATAGGGCTTGAGGGTGACTGACAAAGAAGCTTGAAGCCAATATATATACAATTGCAAGCAACAACAGAGAATATACGACTCAAAGCTAATCCACAATGCTTCAATACCATGTAAAAACCAAGATCATGGAGTAGACAAACAAGCACATGATTGCAAATGAAATCAACCTGTACTATTAGATAGTTAGGGGTCTCCTTATAAAGGAGAGATATACAAGTATGATGTGTTGAGGATTTTCAACAGTTCTCAAATCTATAAGCTAGCTGGGCAAAATATCAAGAAAATATCAGCTCGCACAATAAATGCCTAAGTAGGCTTAGGTCAACTTATGTGTATGCAAGCATTAATGTATACACTGACATTTTTAAATCAGTTGAATTTAAAAACATGGGAAACACATGTGTTGGTCCAACCCAACAAAAAATAAACCCAAAAAATAAGCAAAAAGGAGAGAAAAATGTAGAAAGAAGAATGAGGTGATATATCAATATTTAATTGAGTTTCCTACTTGCCCATGTAACATCACATAAAATTAAAAAAACTACCCAAATTTACACAAATCCTATTTAGTAGCTCTCATAGATGAATATGGAGATAAGGAATTCAACAATTAGTAGGAGGGAAGAGGGTATCCATACATAGTTCTTTCAAATCATTATTACATAGCATACATATCAAAAAAATTAGTAATTCAATTACATATGAAGCTAAGAATAAATTACATAACATAAATAAAGTGAGAGGAGGTCCAAAAAAAATAATTTTATTGATTCAGAAGGATTGAGCCTATTTACAATCACAAATAATTGAATAAGATAGAAATATTTAGAGAGAAACTAAAGAGTAAACCCTTGTAAAAATGAAAATATATCTTTTAGATCTGTTATGATTGATGGGAAATAAAGGGCTGCATGAAATTAAAAAAATGGTGAACTATTGGAGGTGTTTTCCTACTAAAAATAGATTTATTAGCCTTATAAATCTATTTTGAATAGAGTCTTAGTGGATTTACAAAAAAAAAACATGACTAGCTTATAAAGCCAAAAAGTGCCTTATAACATAACAAAATAGAGGACACACATGTGCACACTACACTTGAAGGAAATAGATAAATAAAATAATGAATTCTCCTAATGAGGATGTAGAGTGTCCAACAACACTTCTTGCAAAATATAATAACTAATCTTTAATATATGTACATGACTTACAATCTTGAATTCTAAACTACCACAACAACTTTCCTTTGTCAAAGACAAATCTCTTGATGGAGTCAATCTCCCTCAAGCTAAAATTATATTCACTACCTATATACATCCATTCCATCACTCTATCATCACAGCTTGCCTATATAAGCAAACATCATATGTACATTGTAACAATCAACATATATTCAATTTTACAATCTTGCATCCATAATCATATTAATTAGCATGATAGTTTTGCCATTTCTCTCTTGTGGAAGTTATTGTTGTCTTATAGGTTATCCTAGAGTGTTGAGGAGTTCATTATAAACTCCTAAAAATACACCTAAATGGATTAGATCCAAAATATATGAAGACTTATGAAAATTTTAGTAAAATTAAATGCAATTTTATTTTCCATAAATATAGTTCTCACGAAAGTAAGATTCAAGATTATAGTCATCCAAGCCATTGAATTTTTTTTTTCTCAAGGTTTGTAAGCTCTTCTCTACAATGTAGCCAAGTCTCTAATGCCATACCGTGTTCTTCTCTATAAGAAACTTTGATTCGGTAGCTAGAGCACCTTTGAGTACTTAAAAGTTATGACCATTCATTGAAGATCTTGAACCATATCCGTTTTTAGTAAAGTGGTCTTCAACTTTATGTAAAATAAGTGCTATTGAATTGAAATATGCATGCATCAAGGTAGTACAATTTACCTAATATACAAGTCCTCTTTCTATAACTATAACATCTCTCACCATTTTAACACCTACTTAAAAAAAATTGCATGTACACTTGCACCTATTAGCTTGCTAATAGATAATAAAATTCTTGCTACTCTTGGGATATTTAAGACAACAGATGTCAAATTGTCTAACTTTACTATTATTTTTTTATATAAATAGTTTCTTGGCTAACAATGTTGAGGAAAGAATTGGCCCAGACACACCTTACCATAGGAATAATTTGTATACTTACTAGACTAGTTTTAATTTAGAGTCATGTGGAAAGATACTCTTTATTCAATCAACCATTTAGTACCACCTAGATGAGTGGCCAAGGCTATAATAAAATAATATCCATCTTCCTTATCAAACTTTGAATTAGAATCTTGGTTCTTCTTCTTATTTTTCTTCTCTTCTTTACAACCCTTTTAGAAGTTTCCATATTTTCCATAGTTCTAGCATATTGCCTTATATTTACAAGGGGATTTCAATCTCTCTTTTTTCTTGGACTTAGAATTACCATGTTTATTCTTATTCTTTCATCATTATTTTGGTATTTCTCAAATATTCAAAGCATCTTTGACATTCAGAGAGACATTCCTTCTCATTTCCTTAAAGAGTAGAGAACCACCAACATCCTCCATCTTCAAGGTGATTGAGGTGCTCCCAATGGCCATGACATGTTATTCCATGCTTTTAGCAATAAACATAGTGAAGTTTGGCACCTTTCTCCCCAATCCATTTTCACCCTAGTTGAGGTCAATTGTGTCACCAGCATATTAAATTTTTTGAGATTCTCATATATTTATGCTCCTTTCATTCTCAAGGAATATACTTTTTTGTAAATAAAATCTTATTTTCTTGAGATTTTGCTTGATATATCTCACCCAAATTCTTTCATGACTTCTTTGAAGTGAGTTCTTCATGGAAATTTATCAAAAATCGAGTCTATTAGGAACATTCTTATCATACATTTATATTTTCTATCCATTACATCATATTTTGTAGCCAAAGGTGGAATTATAGGCCTCTAGACACTATCATCTACTACATCCCATAGATCTCAATCAATCAACATATCTTCCATCTTTAGCTTCCATATTTCAAAATTTGCACTAGAAAAAATTTCTACCTCAATTTTCCTTAGAGATGTGCTCACCATCTAAATAATCCTACAATAAAAAAATATGAAATACTTTGCACAAGATCCCACTCAAACCTTTGACTAACTCAAAAAACCTTACACCCAACTTGAATATAAACAAAAATAGCTAGGACTTGATACTAATTGTAAGGAAGCAAAGGTTTGCAAAAAAAATTTTTGCACTAATCTTGATAGTAATAATATACAAATTTTGATTTAAAAATTATAAAGATTTGAAGAAATACATCAAAATAATGTAATAAATAATTTAATACAAACATAAAACTGTGGTTTTCCCTTTCAAGAGAAGAAACCTACACTCAAAACTTGCATAATGCATTATCAAATCTTGAAATAGACTACACCACATTTACAATTCAAGTTCTTATAGGATTCTTCACCTCAATTAAATCTTAGAGAAATTTTGGTAGCATTCTGGTAGCATGCAAACTTGCTAACTAAACTCTCTCATATAATGACTATCTAAAAGCACCAATATATATTAAATTACATTGTATGTGAGAACCTTTTTAAAATTTTGGTTTCATTTTAGAAACAACTAATAAAAAGGATAACGACACTCATCATAAATATCATAATTATCTTGAGCACTAACTTGTCCTTATATTTAGGCAATATGCTTCTCAAACAACCACTTTACACTTGTCATAAAAAACATATATTCTTGGCGCTGATTATTTTTATCATGCAAGGTTGGGACATCAATTTTTTCAACATAAATGAGAGAATTTTTTAATTTGAATCTTGCGATGTGGAAACAAATATTGGTAGTTAGTGGATGGAAGGTTGAGATTGATTTGTTTAAGTGGTTAATATTTAAAGTTGATTTGGATTCAAATTAAAAAACCAACACATTAATCACAATGTACAGACTTTTTAATCTCTACATAATTAATAGTGCCAAAATCTACAATGTTTGTATTAGGATTCAAATATGTAGTTTTTGAGTCAAGGTCATTGATCTATATTTCATGAGTCTTTAAATGAACCTATTTCTCATGATCAAAATAATCCAATTAACACTCATTACATTTTAGTGATGCTTATCTAGGGATGAAGCATAAGGACTTCTTAGGAGGCCATTCATTCCTCTACTTCTTTTATTCAAGTGTGTTTAACCATGGTATATCTCCCAAAATTAAGCCCATTTAACTTGCTTCTTCATTTGTACAACCCTCAACAAATGTTGTGTCTTATAAACCATTTATTATTGTTTGTCCAAACATCCACTCCACTTATTACCCAATTTACAAAACTTTTAACAAATATGTACCTTATAAACCACCTAATATAATTTCTCTAAAATTAAACCTACTTAATTTAGTAATCCATTTACAAAAGCTTCATTGTAAATCATTCATTATAAAATCCTTTCAATTCATCCAAAACAAGTCCGAAAAGCTATGATTTCTGTTTTTTTTTTCAATCCAGTAAGGTAAAACAAAGCTTATGCTTGCTGCTTGGGATTGTAATCCCACCAAAGAGACCCGCTAAAGAGGACCTTTATAGGCCGTTTCAACATCAAAGGGAAAATTAACGGTCATTCTGTCAAATCACTGGCGTTAAACTTATGTAAAGATGCAGAGAAAAATTCTAAACTCCGCTTTTGAAATCGGCGGTTTACTTTATTTTCTATAGATAGTGGGAGACAAAAACAGTCCCACACCCACTAATCAAAATTCTCCGGTATCCAATGCCACCCATTTACAAAGCTTTTTACGAGGAATGGCTTAGCCTGCGATGGTGTCAATTCATGAGCCCACGAAGTACGACGAGCAGCTCGAGCTCCCGGCCCATAGCATCTATATAGCCCGAAGAATACCCTGCAAAAGGTTCAATCCAATTAAAGGCATACCCAAATGGAGGAAAAGTAAATGGCAAGAAAATAGATTGCTACCCGTTTTTACTGGTCTGGTGGTCCCAATCATCCCACCCGGCAATGATGTCCTCAAAGTATGTATAAGCGTAAACAATGCGGGAGTATTGCCCCATGGCGCGCCCCAGATAGAGGGGCCCTCTCCCAGTTACTTTACAGTGCACGAATGAGAACCCTGTTTTTTCGTATGGTCGCTGCCTGTCCTGCGCGGCCACAGATCCGAACACTTGGGCCACTGAATGCAGCTCACTTTTCTGTGCAGATTACGACAAAGTCGTTGCAGTTAGGAAATGCAAGAAAAGATGAATGTGTTGAAGGTGAGTGTAAGTTGCAGTTGAATACAAGTTAATGTAATTTCAGATGAGTTATTTAAACAAGTCAAAATTTAGAGTGTGTCGTTTTAAGTTAAATCTAGTAAATTGTTGTTGATGTTGAATATGTACATAATACAGAGATTGACCATTTCCGAAGATGAAGTCGATAGAGCCTTCAATATAACATTCTCTGAAGAAATGGCGCCCTGCATCATCACAGAGGGTGTCTTGAGCACCATAGAATGCACAACCAAGGAAGTAAGCTTTGTCTCCTGATATGCGGAAAGATGCCGCTTGCCATCCTTCCATTCCTGGTAATGGTGCTGGAGCAGAATTCTACAAAAAAAAACCACTCAATTCAATGATCAAAATTCTAGAACTACTTAGACAAATCCAACTCATAATATTATGATTGGAAAATAGCCAATATAGTCAAAACATTTGACCTTGAAGAGTTTTCTTGAATACCTTGAAAGTAATGTTCCTGGCCGAAAAATGGTTCGCCAGAACAGTAACAGAGGCTGTATTGTAAGTGTGAAGCTCCTGCCCGTCTGGCCCAACATCACTGGCTTTGTTATGCCATTCAATAACCGTGCGTTCCTTTCCCCAGCCTTGAAACGTGATATACGGCTTTGTTGGAGGCACACTAACCTTCTCTCTGCATTAACAACAAATCTAAAACTTCCAAACCATTTCTACATCATAGTTGACCTCAATTAGATGATTAAAGAAGCAAACAAAGCAAATAAAAACATACTGACATGTAGGAACCGGGTCTGATTTCTATTGTAACCCGCTCTCTGTTGCCATGCCTGACAGAATCGACAGCTGCCTGGACGCTCCCAAAATGGCCTCGTCCCTCGCTATCCACAATAATGTAACGACTTCCAACCGGACCTCTTCTTCCATTTCTGCCGCTGTAAAATCCGTTCACATATACTGGTTCAACAGAAGGCCAAGTCCATTGTATGAGCAAAGCAAAGAGCAACAGCTTATGATGGAGGTGAATAAAGCCACCCATCTTCATTTGCTTCGCTCAGAGAGCTTCAGATGCCCTTAACAGTAGAGAAATCTCCGCGCTTACCGTATGCAGCCCGCCTAGACGACCAATGTTTTCACCCGAGGTTCGCGGGTCAGTAATGGGTAGAATTTGCGCCGACACATTCATTGCTATCTAGAAATCTTTAGCTTTGCTCTTTCGCAATTAGCGCCGGGTTCTCTTATGGCGAGGGTCCCACTGGTATTCTCCCAAATCCTGATCTTCCACGCCCACCAACCACTACCACCCCAACCTGTTGGGCTCCACCTTTATTATGTCGAACGTGCGAGGCCTCATTTCTCCACCGGGCATCGCGTATTGTTGACTATGTAATAAAAAATCAAACGGCCGTTGACAATATTGTCACAGATTACCCGTAATTGCTAAGGATGTGAGGCCTAACATAAAAAGGCGTTGACAATATCTCCTCCCATTAGATGTTTCATGGCCCTATTTATTAGTTCCTGCAGGTGGGCAGGTATATTTATGCATTCGCCCGGAATGCATTTAACCGGCAGCATGAATCAATCACATTTCGCCATTTAATATATTGCTTATTTTTTTGTATAGTTTGAATTTGGAGAGCTATTTTATATATTGGAAAATTAACACTTATCTATTTTTCTATTCGTCCGAGTAGCTTTATAAATCATTTTCATTTTAAAAATTCGGGAAAATGCAAACGCATAAATTGATTAAATAAATTTAAGCAAAGGCATAGTTTAAAAGGTGGCGGCTAGAGGTACGTAATCCATGAATGCAGATTAAATGCATTAAAATATCAGGAAACTACGAGCGCATAAATTGATTAATTAAAATTAAGCAAAGGCATAGTTTATTAAACTGGCGGATAGACGTTCGTGATGCATGAATAAAAATTAAATGCATTGAATGGCATCTGGCTCGAGGTGAAGGTGGTGGAATCGCTTGGAGGCCACGTGTGGCCAGGGTACTTTGGTCATTTAATATAGAGTTAAGTTACTTGGTATGCATTTCTATTACTTTGCGTGTGTTGTTTTTGTCTTCTGTAAGCGGTGTTTTGAGGGAGAGTTTTAGCGACTGAGCAGATATGTTATAGTTATAGAGTCCAGACCCAGAAACGAGTTATTTGAGGTGATAATTTGGTAATTTTCAGAGTTTCGATACATTAAAACGCTGGACAGTGAGAGATAAATTGTTTGAGGTCAGAAGAGGTAACTTTTCATTTTTTAGTCTATTTGATACAAGAAATGCCAGTAGGGTTTCATAGTGCTTTAAGGCATTCGTATACTTTGATTATAAATTCGTATTTTAAACTACTGTTAGTATTGTTCATTAGAATTTCTTGTTGAAATGTGAAGGTTTCATCTGCGTTTGATAGGAATTATGTAAAAATCCTCTTGTTCATTTTACTTCATGCATGTGAGTCGACAGTGTGTTGCTTTGAGCTTTTCCATTGTCATCAAAGCATAAAGGATAGAGGGGTTCTATTAAAAGTCGTGGTTGTTGTTCATTTTGCTTCATGCATGTGAGCCCTGTAGAGTTTGTATTTTTTTTATTGCTGCAAAGTGGTCCCATAAAGAGGGCTTTGGAACCAAAATTATGTCAACGTGTGCGATAATGAGAGCTTTTCAACAATGAGTCGATATTGTGTTGCTTTGAGCTTTGTTGTTGTCATGAAAGCATAAAGGATAGAGGGATTTTGTTAAAAGTCGTGGATGTTGTCCTCGTAGGCATAAATGCAAACAATGGGAGCATAAAGAATGCAGTAGAAACCTTTTAGCTGCCGGCAAGCATAAAAATTGTGTCAGATGTTGTCGTTACTGTTTTTGTATCTTGGGGTTATAAAAAACTATGTCAAAAATGTTGTAGAGTCCAAATTACAATGTTGCCATAGAGCAGTTAAGTAATATTGCTTTTCACTTTTTAGTCTGTTTGATACAAGAAATGCAAGTAGGGTTTCATAGTGTTTTAAGGCAATTGTATACTTTGATTATAAATTCGTATTTTCAACTACTTTTAGTATTGTTTATTCAAATTTCTTGTTGAAATGTGAAGGTTTCATCTACGTTTGATAGGTATTATACAGAAATCCTCTTGTTCATTTTACTTCATGCATGTGAGTCGACAATGTGTTGCTTTGAGCTTTTCCGTTGTCATCAAAGCACAAAGGATAGAGGGGTTCTGTTAAAAGTCATGGTTGTTGTCCTCGTAGCCATAAATCCGCATATTAAACTACTTTTAGTATTATCTATTCGAATTTCTTGTTGAAATGTGAAGGTTTCATCTACATTTGATAGATATTATGTAGAAATCCTCTTGTTCATTTTGCTTCATGCATGTGAGCCCTATAGAGTTTGTGTTTTTTTATTGCTGCAAAGTGGTCCCATAAAGAGGGCTTTGGAACCAAAATTATGCCAACGTGTGTGATAATGAGAGCTTTTCAATAATGAGTCGAGAGTGTGTTGCTTTGAGCTTTTCCATTGTCATGAAAGCATAAAGGATAGAGGGATTCTATTAAAAGTCGTGGTTGTTGTCCTTGTAGTCATAAATGCAAACAATGGGAGCATAGAGAATGCAGTAGAAACCTTTTCCCTGCTAGCAAGCATAAAAATTCTGTCAGATGTCGTTGTTACTATTTTTTGTATCTTGGGGTTATAAAAAACTATGTCAAAAATGTTGTAGAATCCAAATTATAATGTTGCCATAGAGTAGTTAAGTAATACTGCTTCATAGAACAATTTTAGGCTTCATGCAAAAGAGCAGTCAAATTCATTGCTAAAAGATTTGTGGTCCAATAACCTGTCACAATTAGTTTGTGTAGTTAATCTTGTCTGCATTTATACTTGTGTCTCTTGAATCTGGAAAAATGCTTGGTAGTGTTTAAATGGTTTTTGCTATTAGTATCCATCGCAGTAGGAGTACTGTATATTGCTATTCTTTTAGAAAAACCAAAGACATGGTTTTTGTTTTCTAATGAAAGCTTTTTACATGGTGCAATGCTTTTTGGTTGGAAGAAAAGAGGTCATGTAGCGGTCCAGTTGTGGCAAATTCTTCAAGCAAGTAGTACAAGGTGAGTTTCTAGAATGAACCTTCTCTTTTGTTTACAATTGCATATAGTAGACAGAGAAAAAGGTTAATTCAAGATTCTCACTATATTGATTGTACTTGTAATCATATCGTTGCTTTTTGTTACAAGGAAAATCTTTGCAAATGGGTATTGTGAGTGGCATATGCTATATGGTTCATAAAAATTAAATAGTTGGGGTTCAAAAGTAGATCTTTGTTTCAAAAAATTAACCTTTTCAAATTTTGAGAGTTTGATTCTGAATCCATATGCATACTTTGATTAAAACTACTGGCTAAAGGTGCATAATTCATTAATGCAAAATCAATGCATTTAATGGCATTTGACTAGAGGCGAGGCTGTTTGGATTGCTAATTAGTCTTTGAATATATAACAATTAAAACAGATAAATAAGTATAATTATCCTTGGCCACATTTCACATTTTGGCCTTTCAATCAAAGTCAATTAACAAAGTAGCAGTTAGACCTACAGAAGGTTCAAGGACTATGCTGGTAGAAAAACAAATTTTGGACAATGGCTAAACAATTTGTTGAAATTGCTTTAGAAACTTTGAAGCAAATGCATTTTTCCTTCTGTTTGCTTTCATTGTACATCTTAAATGGAAGTTGGGTTTTGCATTGTTGCAATGCATTTGGATACTTTGATTGTAAAATCATAGTTTAAATCATTTTAAGTGTTATCGATTCAAACCTTTCCTTGAAATATCAAGAATTCATCTGAATCTTGGAGGCAACGTACAACTATCTATAATTATCCTTGGCCACATTTCACATTTTGATATTTCAATCAAAGTCAATTAAAAAAGTAGCAGTTAGACCTAAAGAAGGTTGAAGGACTATGTTGATAGAAAACCATATTTTGGACAATGGCTAGACAACCTGTTGAAATTGTTGTACAAACTTTAAAGCAAATGCATTTTCCCTTCTATTTACTCTCATTGTACATCTTAAATGGAACTTGGGTTTCACATTGCTGCAATGGATTTGGATACTTTGATTGTAAAGTCATAGTTTAGATCATTTTAAGTGTTATTGATTCAAATCTTTCCTTGAAATACGAAGGATTCGTCTGAGTCTTATAGGTAATGTACAGCTGTCCTATAGAGAGAGCTTTGGAACTAATGAGCTGTCATCAAGGATAGAGGAATACTGTCAAATATTGTGATTATTGTCCTCATAGGCACACATGCAAAATATGGAAGCATATAGAAAGAAATTTAACTCTTCAAGAATCCCATGAAACATAGTCTTTGTATGCATCCATGCATACAGGTTTGCATGTATATATGTGTGCATGTAATTATGTATATATGAATGCATGTATCTTTGTTGCCATGTATGTATGTGTGTATATAACATATTACTGTTGCATTTGTTTTAAATGCTTTTTGTGGATGGTGCCAGCTAGCCATCCAGTCATATTGTGATTAAACAATTAAGAATAAGTGCTAAATAATTGAAGTAAAATGACCCCATTCAGTTAGCAAATCAATTTTTCTCAGCCCTTTACATGTTAACTGAGAGTTTTGAAGCTTAAATGTCACAGTATATGTAGCATTTTACCAAATAGCTCTATCATTCATGATGATTTAGGCAAGTTCATATTTCCTTATTCATCCTTGTATTGTCCCATATCTAAATAATTAGGCAATTGCTAGTTAGCCTTTAAGTACCTGGCAATTCAAAGAAAGAAATGATTGCAATTAGCTTTGTGTGCATTTGAACTATTAATCAAAGGAAATTAACAAACTAGCCCTGGAAAACCATGTTCGTTTTAATGTGTTCAATACCATGTATTTGTGCATGGGTGTATATGAATGCTATGAGTTGTGATTTCTACCATTATGTAGCGCTTACTATTACTTGTACAACCAAGCGATATGCAAGTAGAGTTCATAGTTCATAGCATCTAGATACATTCAAGGAAAAATACAAATCAATGTTGTTAGCATCTTGATAAGAAAGATGATGAGATACATCCAATTAATGTATGTCACAACATCTTATAAACAATAATTCCTATCAAACGCAGATGAAACATTCACATTTCAACAAATTTTTTTTGAATAAACAATAATAAAAGTAGTTTAAAATATGTATTTATAATCAAAGTATACAATTGCCTTAAAGCACTATGAAACCCTACTTGCATTTCTTGTATCAGACAGACTAAAAAGCGAAAAGCAATATTACTTAACTGCTCTATGGCAACATTGTAATTTGGATTCTACAACATTTCTTGACATAGTTTTTTATAACCCCAAGATACAAAAATAGTAACGACTACATCTAACATAATTTTTATGCTTGCTAGCAGGAAAAAGGTTTCTACTGCATTCTTTATGCTTACATTGTTTGCATTTATGCCTATGAGGACAACAACCATGACTTTTAACAGAATCCCTCTATGCTTTATGCTTTCATGACAACGGAAAAGCTCAAAGCAACACACTGTTGACTGATTCTTGAAAAGCTCTCATTATTGCACACGTTGACATAATTTTGGTTCCAAAGTCCTCTTTATGGGACCACTTTGCAACAATTAAAAAAATACAAAGTCTATAGGGCTCACATGCATGAAGTAAAAAAGCAGTTTAAAATATGAGTTTATGCCTATGAGGACAACAACCACAACTTTTAATAGAAACCCTCTACCCTTTATGCTTTGATGACAACGGAAAAGCTCAAAGCAACACACTATTCACTCGTAGTTCAAAAGCTGTCATTATTACACGTGTTTAGATAATTTTGGTTCCAAAGCCCTTTTTATGGGACCACTTTGCAGTAGTCAATAATATATAGACCTTACAGGGCTCACATGCATGAAGTAAAATGGACAAGAGGATTTCTACATAATACCTATCAAACGCAGATGAAACCTTTGCATTTCAACAAAAAGCTCAAATAAATAATTCTAAAAGTAGCTTACAATATGAATTTATAATCACAGTATAACAATGTCTTAAAGCACTATGAAACCCTATTTGCATTACTGTTTGCATACATGTACCTTGTTTAAACATTTAATTATTGGTTCTTGATAATGGAATGAAATGAACTTGGACAAATGGAAATAGAATGACCCCATGGAATTGGAACATTAGTGTTTGCATGCCTTTACCATGATAGCAAATTTGCGTGCATGAGACTTATTTGAATCTCAAATGTCATAGTGTATGGGTACATGTATCAAGTAGCTTGGTCCCAGGCCTTGACTCTGCAACAACAACATCTCCTGTGACTACACAAATTTGCAAAATAACAAAAAATGAAACACTCAAAGTAATCACAATTCATCTCTAGTCACTAAAATCTATATTACATGATAAACAAGCAAGAACCTTTGAGTAGATGAAGGTCATGAACATTGAACCAATAGTAGGACAGTCACCACAACATTTAAGTAAACCTATGGTGTAGACTCCCTTTTCCATTATCAATTTTATTCCCAATTTCGTCCATGAAGAACTTTGTCAACCTGTAGATCCTGCTATTAGCCATCACTTTAATCCATGATTTCCATTTCTTTCATCAATGAATTCCATATCTTTGATCCATGAAGAACTTCTTTAGCCTGTGCATCCATGTATTCTATATCTTTGAGGATATTATTCATGGATGAAATTGGGAATACAATTGATAATGGAAAAGAGAGTATTGAGCATAGGTTTACTTAAATGTTGTGGTGACTGTGATACTATTAGTTCAATGTTCATGACCTTTATCTACTAAAAAATTCTTGCTCATTCATACCTTGGTAATTAAACCTGTGATATTGCATTGCATATGTCTCATGTTCTTCACCTTGAAATGTCCATACTGAAATACAGTAATAGAAAGTAATAAAGTAATTATAGCAATAAAAAATAATTCCAATAAAAACTAATCAAGAGTAATAAAAAATACTTTACAACACCTTGTGTGTTACAACTATCAGTGAGTTGTTGTTTTTACAACACCATGTGTTTTATAATATATAGTTTAACAACACAGTAATCAAGAATTAAACAAAAAAAGATAATGGAAACTCAAATTCAATGTTTTAGTTTCCATTTCTCATTTAACAAGTCTTTCAACATCCTAATCAGATTCACTCTTTACATTTTATTTCTTTACTTTTCTGCCCTCATTGGAATGGCAGGGGAACCATACGTGAAGCCACTGAATAACCCTTCCATTATTTGATGGAACTGGTGTGGGGTGATTTCATGAAAGCTCAAGTGTCATAGTATATGTGGCGTAGCAACTAATAAGTCCATCTTACATTCTACTGATGACAATTTAAGTTGTCTCATCTATTTCTGAACCATTAATCAAAGTCAATTAACAAACAAGTCAATGTTGCACTTGACTCATGCAAAATAAGTCAATTCTATCATTAATCATAGTGATAGCAAACAAATGCTTGTTAGATGATGTCATTGTTGAAACCCTATTTGCATTTTCTAGTTCCATGTACCTGGTTTAAACATTTAATTATTAGTTCTTGATAATGGAATGAAATGAACTTGGACAAATGGAAATAAAATGGTCCCATGGCATTGGAACATCTATGTTTACATGAATTTAACATGATAACATATTTGTGTGCATGAGACTTATTTGAAACTCAAATGTCATACTGAGTGTGGCATATTAGCTAGTTGGCTTAACATGATAGCTTTCAAACAAGTTAATTCAATGATCAATCAAGCTAATTGGCTGATGAATTAATTGTGTTCCACGGTTGGTCATAGCCAATTATTGGAAAAGTTGTAGATGCCATGGATGAAATAATATGAATAAAATTCTAGTTTCTGGTTTACTTGAAATGCAATGAAAAAACTACTATGAAGGCATAAGATAGGGTTGTGTAACATATTGCCATTCCTTTATCTAATTTCTTTCGACAAAAATGCTTTACACATTTGATTGCAATAGTAACGTGTCTACGAAAATGGGACAATAAAGATCATAATTCAGTAGTTTTTAGTGTGAGTATATATGTATCCTGATACATATAAGCTCGATCTGGCATTTACGAAAACAACTGCTATGTACAGTGAAAGAGCTTATTAGTGTTACTATATGTGATATCCATATAACAGAGTAAATTGGTACAAGGCTAGAGTGGCACATCCAAAAATACATGGACGCATGTATACATAGTTGCATATAGGGATATGTACAAGCTTAGATGAATAGTTAATTATAGTTAATTATAAAACATCTCTGTACACCAAATCAATTAAACCAATCATGGCCATTCATATGCAAAAAAAAAAGGAACTTCTTGAAAAGGCTTTATAGACAAGGAAGCAAATGCAATTTTAAACCAAAATTGCAAAATCTTCGGCAATATCTTCCTTTCTGTTTCTTATGCTACAAATATTCAATAGCCTATAGCTGTCCATATTAATTGTATCTCTTTGTCTATGTTGAAGCCATATATTTATTCTATTGCTTTCGCTATTATTTCATGAAAGCTCAAATGTCATAGTATATGTGGCGTAGCAGCCAATAAGTCCACCTCACATTTTTCTCATGACAATTTAATTTGTCTCATCTGTCTCTGAACCATTAATCAATGTCAATTAACGAACAAGTCAATCTTACAGTTAGCTTGTGCAAATTAAGTCAATTCTATCTTTTACTCATTAATGAAATTAACTAATCAGTTTAACAAGATAGCTTTGAAACAAGTTAGGTCAATAATGAATCAAGTTGTTTGACTGATGAATCAATTGAGTTCAATAGTTAGTCATAGTAATAGCAAACAAATCCTTGGTTGATGATGTCATTGTTGAATTTGCTTGTGTGCCCCTGTCTGCACTTTTGCTATAGCTTGAAGCAATGATGCTTCATGATTCAAGTATTAAGTGTAATTGGAAACCTTTTTTGGCTTATATTTATTGATTTAAATCTGTTTGGAAACCATAGTTGCAGTGGTTCTTTACGCTCGATGCAAAACAACAATATAGTTAAAATGCATAGCAAAAGCCTGTAGGGAACCATGTTTGCACTTGTGCATTTGGAATTCAAGAACCTATGATAAATAGACTGCTAGGTTAATCTGTTTCCAATTGATACTTGTTTCCATTGAATCTAAAAATAAACTAGCTAGTGTATTTTGATGTTTGGACTATTAGTATCCATTACACTATCATTGTCATCCATTGCAATTATAATTTTGGTAGTTGTTTGCACAAATGTGTTTTCATGCATTGTGAAACCCAACTTGCATTTATGGGATAAAATGAAGCAAAATAGATAAAAGTAGCAATTTGTTGCCTTGAGTAACTTGTCTCTTGGTATTCATTCAACGAGCACAAGAGCTTTTGCTCTGTCACTGTAAATGTCCCCTTTCTATTGATAAAAGCTGTCAGTTTTCTAGCCTATGTCTTTGCTTAAATTTATTTGTATATGTCATCTTCTTCTAGACTCTCATTAAAAAAGGAATCTCCATATTCTACCACCAAAGAAAATGCATTAACGTCAAAGGAGTTTGAAATTGAAGATAACAAACCTAATAGCACTCACTTGGATAAACTGTTTTTCTATAGTGACAATTTTATTGGCTCCTAGTGTCAAGGCAAGAATACTTATGCATTTGGTTGAAATACTTTTATTAGTTCCTGCTGGTAGGTAGAAATACTTATGCATTCGCCTGGAATGCATTTAACTGGCAGCATTCACGAATCACATTTTTCCATTTAACATATTGCTTATTTTTTTGTATAGTTTGAACTTGGAGAGCTATTTTATATATTGGAAAATTAGCATTTATCTATTTTTCTATTCGTCCGAGTAGCTTTATAAATCATTTTCTTTTTAAAAATTCGGGAAAATGCTAACGCATAAATTATTTAAATAAATTTAGGCAAAGGCATAGTTTAGAAGTTGGCGGCTAGAGGTACGTAATCCATGAATGCAGCTTAAATGCATTAAAATATCAGGAAACTGTGAGTGCATAATTTGATTTATTAAAATTAAGCAAAGGCATAGTTTATCAAACTGGCGGGTAGACGTACGTAATGCATGAATATAAATTAAATGCATTGCATGGCATTTGGCTCAAGGTGAACACTCTTGAATGGCTTGGAGGCCATGCGTGGCCAGGGTACTTTGGTCATTTAATATAGAGTTAAGTTACTTGGTATGCATTTCTATTACTTTGCGTGTGTTGTTTTTTGTGTTTTCTAAGCTCTTGTTTTGAGGAAGAGTTTGTAGCCACTAAGCAAGAGATGTTACGGTTGCAGGCTCCAGACCTAGAAACAAGTTACTTGAGATGATAATTTTTTACTCTCCATAGTTCCTTTCCATTCAAGTGCATCATGGGGCTTTGTTTCACAGTGCTTTAGTTCACTATCACAATCACTTTCTACTTAATGTGTTAGTGCATGTATGTATGTATGCATGTTTCTATGCGCAGATGCATTAACCTATGTGCATATCTATGTAGACATTTGTAGATTCATATATGCATGTATGCATGTGACTCTAGATATATCTATGCATATATGTATGTGTGTGTAGATGCATCTATGTTTATATGCATATAATAATATGGATGCATATATGTTTATGTCCATAGATGCATTAATCTATCTTTACATGGATGCATCTATACATATATATACCTATGTATACATATATATACATATGTATACATATATGTGTGTGTCGATATGTCTTTTCTACGAAAGAGTTTACAGTAATAGGGCAAAGGTTGTCATGGTACCAAAAAAGGACACTTGCAGACAAGCTACTCTAGGCAATAAATAGTTTCTTTCATTAGTTTTCTTTCATTTTAATGTCCATAAGCACATTGGGTTTCATAGTGCTCAGCCTATGCTATTCTTCAGAGACTAGTCCCTTGGACAAGTAATTGTCTTTTGTCCAACGTAGAATGTGATAGCTTAACAATAACTTTGTGCTTATGAGCTCTCTAAAGATTGCATATTTTCAATTATTGCAGAACTGTTGCATAGTGCAAGTTTTAGAGCCACTGTTTTGTTAGCATGTCCCATAATAGGACCTTTTAAACAATATGAGGACAATGTGTTAAAAGCACTTTACAAACTGTCAGGCAAATGCAATTTACAGATACAAGCTTAAACTCCACAATTCCTTTCATCTCTCTTGATGTCATTAAAGCATAAAGCAAAGAGGATTTTTTCGCAACTTCTAATTTTTGTACTTTTACACGATAATTCATTTTATTAATTAATGAATGAAATTATCTTAATTAATTAATTTTCTTTTTCCTTTTGTCATTTCATATCTAATTAATTAGATAACTGTTGAATAGTATTTATATACATAATAATCAAAACAAACAAATAATTATAACTATCCTTGTGCACATTTGACCAATCAAACAAAGCCAATTAAAAGATATGATTCCACTTATTCACTGATAGTATTGGCATGCAATCTCCTTGAAAAGTCTTGAAAAAGAGGATTACTCAGGCACCAATAAGGATTCTGATTTGTAACATTCCTATCCAAATCATCTTCATTGAATAAGATGTTGTGGCATACATTAATTGGATGTATCGCATCATCTTTCTTATCAGGATGCCAACAACCTTGGTTTGTATTTCTCCTTGGGTGTATCTAAATGCCATGAGTTATGGATTCTACTTGCATGTGGCTTCATTGCACAAGTAATAGTAAGTGCTACATAACGGTACAAAATAAACTTATGCATATGGAAATGAAATGACCCCATTTAGTTAGAAAATCAATATATATGTCGCTTTCACTATTAAGTGATAGCTAGTTTGGCATTAAACAATAGCTAGAAATTGTTTTTACCATAACTTAACAGTGCTAGCACAAGTCTGTTGTTTTCTGGCTTAGTATTGATTAGTTGTTGTGGCCTATTTACACTTTTTTAGGTGCTTAAGCAAATATGGGATCTATTCCATTGATTGCTCTTAAAGAGCTTATGCCACCATTGCAATAACAAAATTACCCTGGTGCATGCATATGCAAAAAAATGTTCTATATTATAGGGTACACAAATAGCAATAAGTATTTAAAAATTATAAAAAAGCAATTTTCATTTTAAGGAACAAAAGTTCTTACTTGGATTGTTTCTCGTTCAAATGAATCTACATAAGAATTCCATTTTCTTTTTATGAATAGCATAGTATATGTCACTCACTGTACTCATTTGTCTAATTTGTCCTTGTGACAGGGATCAATGCTTTCAACTGTATTTAAACAACCACGCACAAACAACACTAGGAAAAATTGCTTGTCCCTATTACAATTTGTACATTTCTACAAGTATACTTGATCATTCTATAGCAGATTAGAAGGTCAGTTTTCCAAATTGTCTTTTTTCTTTTCTTGAAATGCAATTGAAATTCTTCAATATAATAACTGCATAAAGTTCTTTTCCATGTATTCATTTTGTCATCTTGTATTCCGCATTTCTTTGAACATAAATGATTTAGAGGGTTGTTTCCACATATACAACCAGGAAAATGCATTATCCACAATTGCAATAGTAATTTGTCTTTGAGCAATAGAACAGGTTTTGCTTATGTGTTAATATGTTATACTTCCTCTATACAATATCCATAGAATAGAATGAACTGCTAGCATGCAATTTTCAAACACTGTTTATAGTTTCAAATAGTGTTTAGAGTCATAAGTCTTTGTTTTATGTCAACTCATTTTTACCTATATGCATTTAAGGAAATTTTTTTCATAGGACTGTCTATAAATGTGGCAAGTTGCTATGCAGTTTGCAAGTTAACATATGTTTAATCTTCTTGTTTTGCAAATAAAAGCCTACAAAGTTAATTTCAAAAGCTGACATGGCACATGAGTACAATCAATGATGTACTGTGTCACTTATAGACATGATGCAATATTTTTCCATGGTCTTGCTTGCATGCAAAATGACATTAACCACAATTTTTTTTTCTCACATTGCCAATTTCACTATGTGCTTTAAACCTCTAAAGTAAAAAGAACTGAGGAAAGAATCTATTTATTGCCTCAAGTAACTCGTTTTTGGTTCTGGATACTGTAACTATAACAAAGTCTACTCAATCACTATAAACTCTCCCAGAACAAAGACTTCTACAATAGAAAAACAATATGCACAGAGTAATAGTCATGCTTAATAGCTGACTTGAGTCTATAACAAATGGACAAATCAGCCTGGCTATACATGTCCACCAAGCCATTCCAGCAGTTTCTCATCGACCCACATGCTATTTAATGCATTTGCTTTGCATCTATGCACTGTGCCTGCACCTTTGAGTTTCAATCTCTTTTTTTAATTATTTAATCAATCTATGCCTTCACTTTTTCTCAATGGACCTATGCCTTTGCATTTACCTCAAATTTTTTAAACACACATGATTTTAAAAGCTATTCCCACAAATAAGAAAAGCCATATATCTTCTTTGATCAAACAATGCTTTTGCATTTTCCTGATTTTCTATAAATAGAAAAGATTTGTCAAACTATTCTCTACATGCCACTTGATTCATGCTTATCTGAATAGCTTTTAAAATCATTTATTCTTTGAAAAAAATTAGTCGCTTAGAAGTACATAGCAACAAAGGAATCCAATAACACAAAACATTTAAATACCATAGATTGAGATTGACAATGTGAGCAAAAAAGATTCTTGTCGACCAATTGTTGCATGTAAACAAAGCTACCTGAAAATATTGTTTTGTGTTTGTGGCACTAAAAGTATACATCATGCATTGTACTCATTTATCCACTTTGGCAATGTAACAGGAATAAGTACATACACTCCTGCTGGGGGACAATGGATAACAAGGTTAGGTTGAAGAATTAATACTATTTTCCCCTTGTGCTTCTATTAAATTGTTTGCTGTGTGGTATGTTACGTAAGCTTCTGCTACTACTCAAGATCCATTTTCCAACATATATAGAGATTATTAACTTCCAAGATCCTCAACAACATGATTCATACTATCAAATGCTATTGAGTAAAAGCACATAGGCAACGGTGTTAACAATTATAGATTTTGTAATCTAGATAATAGTGTTTGATGCTATTCATATCCAACATTTGCTATTCCCAAATACATTAGGTTACAGGAAAACCAAAGAAAATGATAGACGTTGACACCTATGAATTAACAAAGCATCCCCAAATATCAAACATTGACTACGTGCTTAAGAGCGAGGGACTTTGCAGATTGAGTTCTTTTGCATACAATGTTGGTGATTGTTTGTTTGACTCATTACAACTATTGCTTAACAATCGTTACACATCAATTCAATTACGAAATGGAGCTATAGATTACTTATTGAATTTCCTTCAAAACAAGGACAAAGAAGTAATAAAATCATACAACTATGAACTAGACCCTGATACTCTATATACATTGCACAAAGTACATGATCCACAAACATATTTCCGCAGAATACGATTATCTGCAAAGCCACAAGTAGATTGCACAGAAAGTGGATTGTGGGGTGACCTATTTTGCATTCACTAGATATCCAAATGGTTGAATATACAAATATCCCTTTAGTCAAGAACAACAGCAAGAAGGTACTTACGGTTCAATAGTTCTGATTACAAAGAATCATTCTCTATACTATTTCATGACATGAATTCTTTAAGTGGACACTTTGAACCATTGTTAGAAATTGAAACACAAAACATAACTTCAAAACAACCCATAAGTTCACATGAAATAAAAAAATTGTGCCCAAAGTATCCTCAAATATCAAACATTGGCAATGTCCTTAGAGCTGAAGGCCTTTGTAGATTAAGCACATTTGCATACAATGTTGGTGATTGTTTGTTTGATTCGCTTCAAGTGCTACTTAACAACCAGTACACCTCAACTCAATTACGCAATGGAGCTATAGATTATTTCCTGGCTTGCTTTCAAAAAAAGGACAAAGAAGCAATTAAATCATACAACAATGAACTAAATCTTGGTACTCTATATACATTGCACAAAGTACATGATCAAGAAACATACTTCCACAAGATGCGATTGTCTGCAAGCCCATGCATAGACCATAGCGAACGTGGATTGTGGGGTGACTTATTTTGCATTCATTGGATATCCAAATGGTTAAAAATATATATAAGCCTTTGGTCATTGACAACATCAAGAAAGTACTTAGATTTCAATGATTCTGGATATACAAAATCAGTCTCTATACTGTTCCATGATACAAAACCTTTGGCTGGACATTTTGAGCCGCTTCTAAGAATCAAAGCCCAAAATGTAACTCGACAATGCTCAACAAGCTTACTCCAACTAAAAAAGTTGATCAAAAATCGTCCACAATACAAAAATACTTACTTGACCAAGCCACATGCTTTGCCTAAAAACAAGGAAAATTTGATACCATTTGTCATAGCAAACAATTTTAAACATAAATCAACAATAAGACTTAATCACCTGAAGAACTTGATTAGAAAAGAAAAATAAAAAGAAAGTGTACCTAGCAGCCCAAAGAAAAAAAACATTGACACCAATAGAAATTTATAAAACAGCAATACAAGATACACCAAAACACCCATGTGCAATTTTCCAAGTGCTCTGTTTGAACAAGGACATCAAGATTTTCAAAGAAAAACAAAAACAGCTATACTTTAAGCTACTACAATCAGATTCCTTACCATTCATAGATCTCATATGCAATGTATGCTACTTTACATTGAAACAGTCCACTATTCCAAAGTATGCTATGCCACAGAAAATAAGAACTAATAGACCATTGTGCTATGTGCAAAATTTAACTCATCTAGAAGAATGACTTGTTTCACTTAGAATTGCATTTGCACAGATTTGGGAACTAGGGTTCAAAAGGTCTCAAATAGGCCTAACAGGTTCTATTATAAATGTCCCTGTTGACATGAACATTGTACAGAGAGCATTACCACAATCAATTAACAACACACAAACAATTGCTGTTTCATTGAAAAGATGCTTAAAAGACAAAAATGCATTTCAAAAAGGCATGGTGCACCCAAATGTCATCATGCAAGCTTTGACTCAATTAACAAGGACACTATTATACAAAATGCATGGAGTCCACATAAACCAAGATTGGAAAGAAGTTCTCCAATGCACTAAAGAAAATGAAGACAATAGTCCACAAAATACAAGTGAAACAGAATCAGACAGTGAAATGGAAAATGAAAACCCATCAGAAAAATTGATACATGGATTCACTGAGTCTAGAAGTATCCATAACATGGAGGACAAGATTATTGAAATTGCACCTACAAAGCACAAGTATCCAATTGGAATATTTAAGGACATCTATGTTGAAGAAATGAATTTCCCAACTTTATTCTTTGGAAAACCACGTGATAATAACATTGTAAAAGACTTTATGTATCAAAAAATAGTACGATGGGAGCTCTTACAGTCACAAAGACAATTTGCATATCATACAACAAACATTTTTTTCAAAGCTATAAAGGTACTAATACAACAAGTACTATCTACAATGACAATAAGAATCTGCAAGGGCCAGTTAAAAGGGTGAAAGCTATTTGTGAAAGACGTTAAACACAAACCAAACCTAGAAAAAATTCTTAAATCAGATATTGGATACGTTGATTTCAAAAGAATAAGAATCTCTCCAAACTATTCACAACAACTTAAGAAAAATGTATTTGCTATGATTCGACAACTAGGACCACCAACATTTTTCATCACTTTCTCTAGTGTTGAGAAAAACTGGGATCCACTAATTCAAACATTACAAGAGCTGCACAATCTACACCAATCAGCACAAAACTATCAAGAATCTAATCACCCAACACACATTGACAAATTTGAACTAACCAAGAAAGATCCTATCACTTGTGCACCTTACTATAAACATAGAATCAATGCAATAAAAAAATTGATACTTACAGTTGACTCTTTCTTTGGAAATGTCATTGATTACTTCTTAGTCACTGAGTTCCAAAATCAAGGAAATGAACATGATCATTTCCTCATATGGGTTAAAAATGCACCAATCTACACAGAAAATAACAACACGGATGTCATAGCTTTTGTTGATAAGTATATTACCTGCAACACTAAAAATTTGGAACCTCCTTTGGCAATGCTACACAAACACCATCATACAAAGAAATGCAAGAGATCAAGAAAACAACTTTGTAGGTACAATTTCCCTTTCCCACCAATGCAAAATTCAACTATACTTTTACCAATACTCCAAAAGACTAAAGTGATGACTGCAAATGCCACTTATATCTTTTCAAAACTCCAAAAAGCAAACTATGATGAAACATTCACTTTTCAAATGTTCTTAAAAGAATTAAAATTAAGTGACAATGAATACATTGAGGCTTTGAGCTCAACATTAAACAAGGCTACACTTTTCTTACAAAGAAAACCATCACAAATATGGAACAATAGTTTTTCAAGGAAAATTCCTGATCTTTGGAAGGCTAATACAAATGCACAATTTGTCCTAAATGCATATGCTACTGCTATGTACTGTAGCTCATATATTGCAAAAGTAGACAAGTCAATGACATATGCATTCAAAAGAATACGTACAGACCACAAGCAAGACAATATTGATGCAATACGAATGGTAAGTAAAGTTGGAAATGCCATGCTTAACTTGCAACAAATGTCATCACAACAAGCTGCACATATTGTTCTGTCATTGCCATTAAATTACAATTCAGGAAAATGTATATTCATTGATACACGATCTTACAATGATCGCACATTTATACTCAAATCTGTTAAACAATTGAGCAATGAGCTAGATGAATCATAAAATGTTCTTGCAAAATCTATTATAGGCTACTATTTAAAACACCCTGAAACAATGGTGGACATATGTCTTGCATAATTTGTTTCAAGATACAACAAATACGGGGCTACAATTGAACCAAAGGCCAAACCCAATGTTATACGGTTTATCAATTTCAACTAACACTTTGATATAGAGAATCATTGTAGAGAGCAATTGGTTCTCTATGTTCCATTTACCATTAATGAGCATACACTCAAACAAAACTTTGACTCTTGGGAACATGCATACATGTACCATGGACAAACCATTCAAACAAATAGTGCAAAGTCCTTCCACATCACAAACTCCGCATGGGGTGACATTGACAAAGCTATAAATGATCTTCAGTCTCTTGAAGATGAAAAGCTCATTGACCTGCCAATGCAAGCAAAGCTTTCCCAGAAAGAACTATATGACATTCAAACAGACCTTCCAAACATAGGTCATTCTAACCCAAATACCACGTACTCTAATGGATTTCAAATTACAAAGCACCCACAGATTATAGATAACAATGAATACTACAAGTTAAGACGAATGTTAAATAAAGAACAACAAGCAATTGTTAAGGATGTTCTCATAAAAAAGATGAAAAATCCACAAAAGCCATTGCACTTGTTTTTGACTAGAGGAGCTGGAATAGGAAAGACTTTTACAGCAAAAACCATCTACCAAGCTCTCATTCACATGTATAGCAATTATGTTGACAATAATCCAGACAAACCCAAGGGCTTATTAACTGCATATATAGGTAAAGCATCATATAACATAGGGGGATTCACATTGCATTCAGCATTTCACATACCTTTTAATACATCATAATTCTTGCCACTGAACACTGAAGTACTCGACACTATGTCAAAGCACTATGATCAATTGTGCATACTTCTTATAGACGAGATATCATTAGTTGGCTCAACATTTCTATGGTATATTGATAGAAGACTATGAGACATAATGCAAATGCCTACAACATACTTTGGGAACCTTGATACCATATTTTGTGGTGACCTTTACCAGGCACAACCTGTCCTTGACTCTGTGGTTTTTGAAAATAGGCCTACTCCAATTGAATTAATGCCTTATAGTTTCTGGAAAGACCACATAAAATGCTATTCATTGGTGACTACCATGAGACAAAAAGATGAAATATTTATTTCAATTCTTAATAGACTACGAGTAGGCATTTAGACAACTCATGACATAGACTATATCAACAAAATTTGCTTTCATCCTGTACCATTAGATCCATTGCTTCCGCACCTTTTCTATAGGAGAATAGACGTTCAAGCACATAACAACAAAATGCTATCAATCATTCCAACCCAAATGGTTGTGATGGATGCGATAGATGAAGTTAACGAGGACCTTAATGCAATACGAGTGTACATTCACACAACGACACTTCCATCACAAATATGCTTGAAACCAAACATTCTTGTTGAGCTTTATGCAGGCAATTACAATGTTCAAGATGGACTCGTCAACGGTTCAGATGGAATTTTTAAAGCATATACATCACAAAACAATATTGATATTGTTTGGATTAAATTTAATGACCCATCAATTGGACATCACTAGCACACAAAACTAGCACACTGCTATTCTACTGTCATTGACAAAGACTGGGTGCCTATATAATGCATTGCTAGGCCAATCCAGAAAATAATAATAAACAAGAAAATTACAACTAGAAAACAATTCCCAATACAAGTAGCATGTGCACGAACCATTCATCGATCCCAAGGATTAACAATGGAGGCCTTGGCTTTTGATCCCATAGGCGTTAGACATCATGGACTAACCTATACAGCTCTGTCACAAACAAAATCAATAGAATCATTATTCCTGTTACAACCTTTAACCACAAAAAACTTCAAAGTTAAAGACAAAATACAACTAGAAATGTCTCGTCTTCAGACATGTGCACAATGGCGACTTGATAATCTAAACACATGTTAAAAAAAAAATCACATTTGCTCCTATGTACATTGAACACTCGTAGCTTAAAAGTACATGCAGCAGACATTGTCAATGACTATGGCATAATGCAATCTAATATCTTGTGTCTCCAAGAAACACATATGCAACCCTTTGAGCTAAATACCTTGCTGCAGAATTTTGATAGCTTCTCTATACATAACATACATGGCATAGCAACTTTAACCAGGAAACATTTGCTCTTGTCAAAAACAACACAACATGAAACTTTAAATATTGAAGCTATCACATTGACAGTAATGCTATCTAACAATGAACTCAATGTTTGTAATATTTTTGGAAGACTTGCAACTGCCATAGATGAAGTAATTGCAATCTTGCAAATAATTATTGGGTCCACAAATTTAGAAAACATGTTGTACATTTTAGGCAATTTTAATGTCAACATGTCTTCAGAAAGCAGAAGCAAAAAAATGCTTCATAGTTATATGCACCAGAACAACATACAATTTATGTTGAACCAACAACACAACATAGGAAACTCAGTCATTGATCATGTTTGGTCCAACACGGCTACAAATATATGCTCTACCTATATATCAGAAGCATATTGGACTGATCACAATCCAATTTTCCTAAAATTGCATGTTGCACAATAGACAAATTCAACTTTATAGAACTTATAGCCTTATATCACCTTTATGCATTGCAATGTCTTTTCCAATGCTATATCCATTATTTTCATGAGATCTATGGATGAAACTAAAAGACATTCAAAGCAATTACAAACCACACAAGAAGAATCAGTACAATGGTAAAGTGCTCATAATATTATTCCTTCATTCTCATTTGCCCAAATCACAAATATTCAAATAACATTGTTCCAATTCTTTGTAGGACACCAAAAGATGTATCAAAAAGACAAGCCAAACAGGTGCAAATTGCACAAGAAGAGTCAACACAACGATAAAGTACTTCGTTCTACAATGAACCGTCATTTTCCCAAGTTGCTAATATAAAATTAGCATTTTATTGACATTATCCTTGTTCCTTGTAGGACAAGAGTCAAGAAACCTAGAATTATTTCAATCGAACAGCTAAATGCAAGAAGAGCTGGAGACACCTTCCAGGGTGATGTCCTTGTTATCTACAAAGCAACATTGGAAAAGGTCAACAAAACACAAGAAATGCTATGTGCTGATCTGACAGATCACAAAGCAGAAATGAAAATCACGTTAAATGTTAGTGGAAACCTTGTGTATCAACATGAGCCTAAAATAGTCCTAGGATCAGCTATTTCAATCTCAGATTTCCAAGTTGCACCTAGGACAGATTATGACAGAGGTGACTGTGATTGCATTTTGATTTTAACCAACATAAGCAGCATTGAAAACATCCCCCGCCTCTGTCAACAGTACAAATTCATCCCAAGTACAACTATCAACCAATTGCTAACAACTATAAATGAGTACCCAGCTAGCACAATAGCTGCGCTAGTAGTTGGTGCTAGAAAAATGGGTACCCAATTTGCAATTGACATCAAAGATGGCCACACTGACATAGACAGGGCACAGGTACTTTGGTCTGTAGAACTTTTACCTTTTCTTTCAGTTTCAAGCTTTAAATGTTCTGCAGTCATCTCTATAACAATTTCCAGAACAAAATCTAGTCCTCTCATTGAATTGCAGTTGCTATTACGATCAACATATGAGAAACAATACTTTGCACTCGAAGACCAGTTGCATACAAATAAAACACCTGCAATGCTTTTCAAGAATGTTGTAAGAAAAACAGATCAAAAGAACACATTTCACACATGTCGATCAACATTCATCTGTACCTTGAATGACAAAAGAAGCTTGGAAAAACTCAATAGCCTACTACATTCAACTTTCAAGGTAACAACATTCTTTTTTAAAAAATCTAGTGCATCCAAACTTGTATTTTTGTCTCCTCTAACAATTTGGAACCATATTCTATAGGTTTCTAGTACTCTAAAAGTAGAAAATGCATTTTCCAATCCATTTCATGCATGTTTCCCAAAATGCAAATTCAAATTTGCTGCTTATGGCACACTCCAAGAAAAAACTACTCACTGCAAACAGTGCAACCGACAAGTCAATTATACATTATGTTTACAACTTAAAACCACCATAACAACTTATGACAATCAAACAATTCAGTCTTCAATTGACTAGGCCACCATGCACCGTCTATTGCCCACACTACAAAGGCTCAGCTATAAAGACTATATTAAGGACAAGTCAGCAGTGATATTCAACCTACGGGACTTCAGTGCTGAAGGACATTTTAGCCTTGACCAAAACAATGCCATTGTTGAAGCCATTTGCATTGAAAAATAGATAGGAAACACCACCAGAAGGTAATAAAGTCATTCATATGTAAACTTTTTTTCTTTTGAACTAGTACCTCAAATCACTATCCATACAAACTATGTTTCTAATACATAGCATTTTGTTGGCTTTACAGGAAACTAGGTATAGAGGAGCACAGATTTATATTGTTCAGACTTTTACTTTTTCACCTTTCCATGCTCCAAGACATTTCACTGGTTCTCACATGTTAAAGACATCTTTGGTTTTAAAATTCTCTATTGCTATTATACATTTAGACACTTCTATAGGTTACTATGTTAAAATCTTCTAGAATATGGACATCTGAAACTCTAATTTTGTTTTTGCACCTATGAAGACAATGGTTCTCTATGTACATCTGACATATATGTTCAATAATTATTATCCCTCCATGCATAATGCCATTCAAACTATATAGTTTAAATGTTCCCTTTTGTATTCTATCCTTCCTAGCTTTTCCAATATTTGCTTTCTAATTCTTACGCTTTCAAGAATTTATGGTCACCAATTAGAAGTTGTTATGGTTGCACACTCTAGACCCATTAACAAGTTACTTGAGACAATAAATGGTTATTTTCCTTTGGCTTTTTTCATTTTTATGCTCTTACTGCAACCAAGTCTCGCCCCTACTTTTATACATTGTACTTTATAGTCACTTTTCCATCATGCATCCTAATGTATAGAGTACACTCTTGTATACACAAATCCGTATGTTGCTTTCGCTTTATATATGCGTATTGAAATGTATATATGCTTCTATGTCCATATGCACATATGCACATATTCATGTGTCCATGTATTCATCTAATCTTCTATGTATCCCTATATGCAACTACGTATACATGCGTCCATGTATTTATGGATCTGCCACTCTAGCCTTGTACCAATTTATAATGTTATATGGATAACGCATATAGTAACACTAATTAACTGTCTCACTGTACATAGCAATTGTTTTCATGAATGCCAGATAAGCTTATGTGTATCAGGATACATATATACTCACACTAAAAACTACTGTTTTATGATCTCTATTGTCCCATTTTCGTAGACATGTTACTATTGCAATCAAGTGTGTAAAGCATTCGTGTTCAAAGAAATTAGATACAGGAATGGCAATATGTTACACACCCTTGTCTTATGCCGTTATAGCAACTTTTTCATTGCATTTCAAGAATACCAGAAACTAGAATTTTATTCATATTATTTCATCTATGGCATTTACAGCTTTTCCAATAATTATTACAAGCATAGAGTTCAGTGTTGAATAGTTCTATTGTTCATGTGATGGCTACAATATTGTTCATGCCAAATTGCATTATCTGACAAACTTAACATGCAAAAACCAAAGTGTCCATTATGAACACTTGTTTCATTCCATGGGACCACATTTCTTTGACAAGTTTTTTTGAACAATTCACTTCCCTTCTATATGTTTCCATACTTTGCATATGTGCCTATCAGCACATTAACTATAACAGGTCACAAAATTCCTTTATCCTATATGCTTTCATCATAGCAAAAAAGCTCAAAGCAATTGCAGAATCTAGGTTTTTACAACACAGGCTTATAGAACACAAAAACAACACACACAAAGTAATAAAGATGCATAGCAAGTGGCTTAACTCTATATTAAATGACCAAAGTACCCTATCCATGCATGTTCACCAAGCCACTCCAGCGCATTCACCTCCAGCCAGATGTCATTTAATGCATTTAATTTGCATTCATGCATTGTGCTTACATTTTCCTGATATTTTAATGCATTTAATCTGCATTCATGGATTACGTACCTCTAGCCACCAAATTTTAAACTATGCCTTTGCTTAAATTTATTTAATCAATTTATGCATTCGCATTTTCCTGAATTTTTAAAACGAAAATGATTTATAAAGCTACTCAGACGAATAGAAAAATAGATAAATGCTAATTTTCCAATATATAAAATAGCTCTCCAAATGCAAACTGTACAAAAAAAAAAAGTAACATGCTCAATGGGAAAATGTGATTGGCCAATGCTACCAGTTAAAAGCATTCCAGGCAAATGCGTAAGCAAATTAAAAATACGTTCACATGAAAGAGCTTTTGATTCTAAATCCATATGCATACTTTGATTCAAACTAGTGGCTGAAGGTACATAATCCACTAATGCAAGCTCAATGCATTGAATGGCATCTGGCTAAAGGAAACGCTGTTTGCATTGCTAGTTACTCTTTGAATATATAACAAGGTTCAAGGAAAAAACTCTCATTATCACACATGTTGACATAATTTTTGTTCCAAACCTCTCTTTATGAGACCGCTTTGCAGTAATAAGAAAAATACAAACTTTACAAGCCTCACATGCAACCATGCATCTTGCTCACAGATACACTTCTACATGCATCCATGTGTACTGCAATACATGTATCTATGTGCACATGTAGCCATGGATATATGTATCTATGCAACTTCATATGCAATCCATGGATATTTCCATACATGTATATTTAAGCATTTATGTATCCAGCTATGCATCTATCTATCTATCCATGCAACTATGTTTCTATGTATTCTTCTACCTGTTGATGCATCCACGCATATATGTATGTCTTTCTATGTGGAAATGTATACATGCATCTATCCATATATGTGTCAATGTATCTATGAATACATCTATCCATATATACATGTATCTGCACATCTATGGATACCATGATTGATGTCCACATCCATGTATGTATGGATACATGTATCAAGTAGCTTGATTCCAGGTCTTGACTCTATAGCAACATCATCTCCTGTGACTACACAGATCTGTAGAATAACAAAAACTCAAACGCTCAAAGTAGTCACAATGCATGTCTAGTCACGTAAATCTATATTACATGATAAATCCACATTCTGTTTAATGCATTCACTTTGAAACACAATCAAGAAAATAGCTAAATACTACTTTCCAAATTAAAAAAAAACAACTTTGGAAATATCAACTTCCAGAATTAAATACCAATATGCACAAAGTCATCATATTACTCTAACTAGATGACTATGAACTACATGTTACCTATGCAATCTAAATTCTAGAGATACATACCATCCTTATGCACCTATGCACAAATACATACTGTCTAACATATATACATAATTACATGTACACATATACACATGCAAACCTGTATACATGGATGCATACAAAGACTATGTTTCATGGGATTATTAAAGAGTTCACTTGCTTTCTATATCGTTCCATACTTTTCCTGTGTGCCTATGAGTACAATAATTACAGTATCCAGAACCAAAAACCAGTTACTTGAGGCAATAAATACTTTCTTTCCTCAGTTTTCTTTTACTTTAGAGGTTTAAAGCACATAGTGAGATTAGCAATGTGAGCAAAAAAAAATTGTGGCTCACTTGCTCATTCCTTCCAAAGCTCTCTTTATAGCACAGTTGTGCATTGCCTCCAAGACTCAGATGAATCCTTGGTATTTCAAGAGAAGATTCAATTGGATAACACTAAAAATGATCTAAACTATGATTTTATAATCAAAGTATCCAAATGCATTGCAGCAATCCGAAACCCAACTTCCATTTAACATGTACAATGAAAATAAACAGAACGAAAAATGCATTTGCTTCAAAGTTTTTAAAGCAATTTCAACAGATTGTCTAGCCATTGTCCAAAATATAGTTTTCTATCAGCATAGTCCTTGAACCTTCTTTAGGTCTGACTGCTACTTTGTTAATTCATTCTCATTGAAAAGTCAAAATGTGAAATGTTCCCAAGGATAATTATACTTATTTATCTCTTTTAATTGTTATATATTCAAAGACTAATTAGCAATCCAAACAGCCTCCCCTTTAGTCAGATGCAATTCAATGCATTAATTTTGTATCAATGAATTGTGTACTTTCAGCCACTAGTTTTAATCGAAGTATGCATATGGATTCAGAATCAAACTCTCAAAATAAATGCATATATAAATGTGTCTTTTTCTTCATTTCATAATGTATCTATGTATCCATAGGTGCAATCATGCATATATCGATTTGTGCATATATCTTGTTATCTCTTTATGCATCTGTCTATATATGTATGGCTGTATCTATGGGTACATGTATACCTTGATTTATGTATATATGCACCTATGAATTGCATACACACATCCATGCATATATGCATTTATCAATAACTTGCATGGATACATGTATATATGCATCTATGGAATCATGCACCCATGTATATATGATAGCTCATTGTTTCCAAATCTCTCTTTATAGGACAGTTGTGCATTGCCTCCAAGACTTAGATGAATCCTTCATATTTCAAGAAAAGATTTGAATGGATAACACTTAAAATGATCTAAACTATGATTTTATAATCAAAGTATACAAATACATTGTAACAATGCAAAACCCGACTTTCATTTAAAATGTACAATGAAAATAAACAGAAGCAAAAATGCATTTGCTTCAAAGTTTCTAGAGCAATTTCAACAGATTGTTTAGCCATTGTTCAAAATATGGTTTTCTATTGGCATAGTCCTTGAAGTTTCTGTAGGTCTCACTGCTACTTTGTTAATTGACTTTGATTGAAAGGTCAAAATGTGGAATGTCCCCAAGGATACTTATACTTGCTTATCTCTTTTAATTGTTATATATTCAAAGACTGCTTAGCAATACAAACAGTCTCCCCTTTGGTCAGATGCCATTCAATGCATTAATTTTGTCTGATTGAACTATGTACCTTCAGCCACTAGTTTTAATCAAAATATGCATATGGATTCACAATCAAACTCCCAAAGTAAATGCATATATAAATGTGTCTTTTTCTCCATTTCATTATGTATCTATGTATCCATAGATGCAGCCATGCATATAACAATTTATGCGTATCTTGCCATCTCTACATGCATCTGTCTATATATGTATAACTGTATCTATGGGTGCATGTATACATTGATTTATGCATATATGCACCTATGAATTGCATACACACATCCATCTATATATGTATCTATTGATATTTTCAATGGATACATGTATACATGCATGTGTCAACTCATGCATCCATCTCTTTGTCTTTGTCTTTGTCTTTGGCCAAATGGCCCCTAATGGCCAAAGTATCCTAGCCACCCATGGCTGTTAACCAATTCCAGCACCCTCCCCACCAGCCACATGCCATTTAATGCATTTGCTTCAATTATTTTGACCTCTCCATGTCTTCACATTTTCCTGATATTTGAATGCATTTAATTTGCATTCAAGGATTACGTATCTCTACTTGCCAGTTTTATAAACTATGCCTTTGCTTAAATTTATTTAATCAATCTATACGATCGCTTTTCACTAATTTTCAATAACAACAATAATTTATAAAGCTATTCAGATAAATAGAAATAGCTAAATGCTAATTTTCCAATATTGATTTATTAGAATAGTGCTAATTTTCCAATATAACAAAATTAAAATTTATATGTTGCCATACATTTATGCATATTGTCCATACATGCATATATGCATATATGCCTTCATCCATATTTGCATATGTATATGAATACATCCTTCCATGTAACATACGCATTTGTACCTATATCCAAATATGCATACATCCATGTATACATGTGTTCATATCTCCATCTCTCCATGTAGTTCTATTTTTAGTGTATACATGTGTCTGTTGATGCATCCATGCATATATCTGTGATTAGCTCTACATATTTCTCTCTCCATGTATTTAATGTTCTCCACTCCATCAGCATTTACATGTTCTCTATTTTATGTTCTTCCATATTTATTTTTTCCATAGTATATGCATAAGAACTTCCATTTTGTCTTTTGTTTTGGCTCTTCTATCCATAAATATCATTATATTTTTATATCCACTTTTCTATTATTGCATTTCGAGGAAGCTTAAGGATCTCAGTACCTTGTTCAGTATGAAGGAGAGTGAGAAATGCAACATGGGTCTTTTTTCTGTGTTTATATTGACGGACTCAGCCCTATGATGATTTTTAAAAGCATAACCAATACCAAACTAGACATTCTTCCACCCCTTGTTGCAAGAAATAATCACTTCATACCCTATTTATTCCATCTATTTCCATTTCCACCCTTGCATGTCCTTTCTTCTCATATCAAATACATTTCAAAATCTAGTTATTTTCTTGTGTTGCCTCATAACAATGTGTTGTGCTCCTTTTTTCACTAAATCCAGCTCTCTCATTGAAATTTTCATTTCTTACATTTAATTGTAAGCATATAAATTGCAAATGATAAATTCATACCATTTACATTCGCATGCATTCTCATATCCACCATCCCATATCCTTGCCTCCCATGTCAAATACTTTTCATAACTTATTCATACACCTTATTTGCATCTCACACTTTTCTCAATTCACTCCCTTTGTTCCACTCGCATAACTCATTCTTCTTTTTAACATTCACATATCTTTATCTATCTACACCTCAAATATACCTTCATCCATCACAACAAAATCCACACCATACCAAACAAAGAAAAAGATGAAGAAAATATCAAGGTTATGCAAATAAACACTGAGGGGTTCAAAAATGACACTCATAACATATAGTTGTATTCAAGAGTTATTTTCATAATGTCTTTTCTAAACCCTGTTTATCACAGATCCCTATAAGCATGTATAATGGTTTCTTCAAGCCTATCATGTGTAATCAGATATAACAAATATTTACATGTTTCCATGCATTCATATGCATCATTAGGTATCCTTTATACAGTTGTTCAAAAAATAATATTGCATATGTTTCAAATGCAAATTGTCCCTGGAATTTCTTTCTTTATGCACACATACATTTATAGATTGTTCTTTGTGTACCAAATTATATATTTATGCATTCCTTCGATATATGCTTTGTTGGTGTATAATTTGTTTTCCCTGTTTTCCTTTCGCTTGCTACTGAAAATGGTACTTGAGCATCACTATGCTTTCACAGATTTGTATTTCTACTTCATTTTACTATTTTCCATTCAAATTTCTCATTCACATGTCATGTATTCTTTTCACTCTTTGCATTGTGTGCACATGGATACATGTATACATGCATACCTCAAGCATTGTTACAAATGTTTAAGATTATTTGCATTCAATACTTCAAACAAAATAATAATACATTTTTGCTTCCTTGATAAGGTCAAAAAGGAAATTTGTTACTGTAAATGTAGACATGCGCCCATGTAAAGGTACTAATGTTCATTGGTGTTTCTCTTTTCACTCTTGCATCCTTAAATATCATTATATTTTTATATCTATTCATCTCTTGTCACATTTCAAGGAAGCTCAAGGATCTTGGAACTTTGTTTAGTCCAAAGGAGAGTGAGAAATGAGACACCAGTCTTTCTTTTGTATTTGTATTGAGACACTCAGCCCTATGATGACTTTAAAAAGCATAACCAATAACAAAATAGACATTCTTCCACCCTTTCTTGGAACAAAAGTTCACTTCATACCCTATCGAATCCACTCATTTCCATTTCCACCTATGCACATCATTTCTTCTCAAATCAAATACATTTCAAAATACATTTATATGCTTCTCTTGCATCACACCAATGTCTTGCATTCCTTTTTTTTCTCAATCCAGCTCACTCATTCAAATTTTTATATCTTGCATTTAATTTTAAGCATATAACTCGAAGATGATAAATTCATATAATTTACATTCCATTCATTCTCACATCCAATTTCACATATCGTTCCTTCCCATATCTAACACTTTCCATAAGGCATTCATATACCTCAAGCATTGTTACAAATGTTTAAGATTATTTGCATTCAATACTTCAAACAAAATAATAATACATTTTTGCTTCCTCGATAAGGTCTAAAAGGAAATTTGTTACTGTAAATGTAGACATGGACCCATGTAAAGGTACTAATGTTCATTGGTGTTTCTCTTTTCACTCTTGCATCCTTAAATATCATTATATTTTTATATCTATTCATCTCTTGTCACATTTCAAGGAAGCTCAAGGATCTTGGAACTTTGTTTAGTCCAAAGGAGAGTGAGAAATGAGACACCAGTCTTTCTTTTGTATTTGTATTGAGACACTCAGCCCTATGATGATTTTAAAAAGCATAACCAATAACAAAATAGACATTCTTCCACCCTTTCTTGGAACAAAAGTTCACTTCATACCCTAGCAAATCCACTCATTTCCATTTCCACCCATGCACATCATTTCTTCTCAAATCAAATACATTTCAAAATACATTTATATGCTTCTCTTGCATCACACCAATGTCTTGCATTCCTTTTTTTTCTCAATCCAGCTCACTCATTCAAATTTTTATATCTTGCATTTAATTTTAAGCGTATAACTCGAAGATGATAAATTCATATAATTTACATTCCATTCATTCTCACATCCAATTTCACATATCATTCCTTCCCATATCTAATACTTTCCATAAGGCATTCATATACCTTACTTGCATTACATGATTCTCTCAATTCCTTCTCTTTGTTGCACTTACATCACTCATACTTCTTTACCACCCTTACATATCTTTATCTATCTATACCTCAAATATACCTTCATCCATTAGAACAAAATTCACACCATACCAAAGGAAAAATTGAAAAAAATATCAAGGTTATGCAATTAAACACTGAGGGCTTTGAAAATAACTATGACAACATAGAGTTGTAATCAGGACTTCCTTTGAAAACGTTTTTTCCTATATCCTGTTTATTGCAGATAACTAAGAGCACATAACACAGTTTCTTGGAGGCTAAAATGTATAATCAACTTTCATAAATATTTACATATATCCATGCATTCAAATGCATTGTTGGATATTCTTAATACACTTGGTCAAAAAACAATAATGTATCATTCTTTTGTTTCAATCATTAATGTTCTTTTTATATCTGTCAAATGCAAAGAGTTCTTTTCAAAACGTCTTTTCTAAATCCTGTTTCTTACAGATTCCTAAAAGCACATATGACAATTCCTCCAAGGCTATAATGTATATTCAGATTTCACAAATATTTACATGTATCCATGCATCCAAATGCATTATTAGATATACTTTATAAACTTGTTCCACAAACACTAATGTATTGCTGCTTTGTTTCAGTCAGTAATGTTTTTCTAGTTCTTGTTTACATTGCAACTTGTTTCTAACATTTCTAACTTTATGGACGCAGGCATATATAGATTCTTCTTAACATACCAAGTTAAATGGGCACATGTACACATCCGTGCATGCATATGTCTTTACATGGATCCATATTTTAATGCTTTCCTTTCATATATGCATTCATACTAACTAGTTTATTTATCTTGTTTTCTTTCATTTAATACTGCAAATGCAATTTCAGTCTCATCATGCTTTCAGGCTTGCTCAGGTGCCAACAATGCTTTTCACTCTCTTGTGCATTCTCTGCACGTTGCTAAATGTCTACATGCCTCCATGTATACTTAATGCTTCAAGCATTGTTACAAACATTATAAGAATATTTTACTATAGATTATTATAATAATTTAATGTTTAGATGCAAAGTGCTACAAACATGTTGATTATTTTACTGTACCTACATTTTATCTTACCTAATAAAATTCTTTATATCTTTTCAAATTATTTTTTTGTTTAAAATATATACACTAAAAAAAAATTCATTCGCAATTCATTAACAACATTCAAATCTAATTTTTAATAAAATCAATACCTTTGTACAGTTCCATCTAAGAATTTATCGTAATATTTATTTCACTTATTACATTTTCATAAGTTAAACTATTACATTTTATGTTATATATACACAAATTTAATATTAGGTAGTAAGGTTCTTTATTATATTCTTGCAAATTACTTATTGTTAATTATATAAACACAAATTTTAATTCATATTACATAAACAATATTCAAATCTTATTTATAATAAAATCAATAGCTTTCTAGTCATTCATCTAACAATTTACTATAATATAATTACACTGTTCTATACACAAAAATATCTTATCATATTGCATAGACAGGATTTAAATCTTATTTATAATAAAATCAATAGCTTTATATAATACTAATCTTCATACTACATCAAAAAAAACATTCATTAATCTTACAAAACTTTATACTCAAATGAGCTACCCCTATCAATCTTCCACCTAACACTACTGTTTCTATTAGCACTTGCATATTGTAATATGATAAACTAAAATAACTCAATTGTATTAATTAACATAGCATGTGTTCTACAACAATACACTAAACATAATTTTATTTACAAATAGACATACAAGCAAAAAAAAGAAATATGGTAAACTTTGTTTCACCATGCATATTAAAATGGGGCATGTAAAGAATGCATTTTCCTTTTTTGCCCGCACACATGTTTTTTTGTACATAGTTGCAAATGATATTTGATGCTTTAGAAATATCTCTGCATCAAAACTTTGTTCCATTTAAAATGACTCATGAATTTTTCAACCAAAACGTTTTCTAAAAAAAAAAAAACAAAAAAATTGCACTAGTCATAAATAGTTTATTTCTCCTATTCTCTTTCATTTAATACTATAAATGCGAGCTGCATTTCCTCCTGCATTAATACTTTTTCACATGCCAACCATGCATCTCACTCTTTCATGCATTGTGCGCACGTCGACACATCTATGCGTATATGTCTCATGCATTACAAATGTTTCCGATTGTTTGCATTCAATAATTAATACAAATTGATAATGCATTCTTGCTTCCTAATTAAGATCATAAAGAATCTTCCATCTCACAAATGTATACATACACACAAAAAAACAAGTATTCATTGGCATATCTATAAAAAACTCCACGTATACATGATACCCATAAAAAAAAATTCCCTTGCATCCGTCCACACGTGTTGCCATTTCACATGTCCCTATGGACCACGTTCCCCATGCATCCTACAAATTTTAAATACATTTATATTCCTATTTGCTATCTAAAAACTTTTCCTAACTCATAGCTACATGAATTTTACCTCTCAGCAGGAACTCGACGCTTGCGTCACTTGTTTATTATTGTCACCTTTAAACAAGATATAATATATATTTAAAGCCTATCAAATGGAAGGGGAAATTCAAGTTTATTAGAGGTGGGTATGTATCAATTATTGTTTGAGAAATATAGGTTAATGAGTGATTTAAAAATTATTTAGGTGATAAATCATTGTAATCTAATGCTAATGTGGAACATCCTTATTAAAAGATATATTCCACTAAGTGTTGATTACTTTTTTGTGGATGAATATGAAAAATAGTTGTATCGTATTAACTATTTTTAGATTTAGAGAGAGTTCAAATAAGAATTGTTTACATATAGATTCTTTATGGTTATGTGCAATTAGAAGGGGTCATTTTTAGTTTGGGTTGATTACAAATGATAGGGAGTCATATATAGAAATGGGAGATAGTGGAGGACCATGAGGAAAAAAAAGATCAATATAATTTTTTTGTTGGCCTTCATGGTTTTGAAGATAAGGTAAAGGTTTGGAGAAATGAAAAAATTTATGAGCTTGGCTCTATTTGCTAAAGTGGGAGGTGATGTATGTAATATTTTTTTTGGAAATTCTTGGACTTGTTTCAATTTCTCTCTTCACCAAATTGTATGTGATTTTTTCTTTTAATTACTTAGCTAGGATGGGAGAATGAATTGTACATTCATGTGATTCTATGTTTTTCCTTATGCTCATAGATTTAGAAACTTGGATAAGAAATCCCTTGATTTCTAGTAAAATGAAGGCCTTTAATGAATTTTTTGAACCTCTTAGACATGTTAGAAGAACTTAAAATGCTACCAATATAGCTTAAAGAGATATATTTACTAGATCAAAGAGCACACATGAAAATAGAGGTTATAAAACATTCTTTAAGCATTTTTGATTCTCCAGATCATTTAAAGATGCAAGAGAATCTAGCATATTAGATTTTTATAAAACTAATTCTAGAGTATAAAATTTTCTACTTAAAGAAAATAGAACTATAAATTAAAAACATTCAAGACTACATTGAAATGATAGAAATCAAATTGTTGTACTTAATATAGGACTAGAAATAGCTCACTAGAAATTAAAGTAGAAATGATTTATAATAGAATAATAACAATGTTGCTACTTGGATCATATATTTTTGGATCCTACTTACTTTCTAACGCTTCTAGGGTTTTTCACCTAAAAGGAGAAACAAGGGCCAAAAATGCTTAAGTTCACATTCAAAAGTTAATGCAATATGAATGTAATATGGATGTAATATGCTTAGATGCAATGTTTGAATGCAAGAAACTAATAAGATTATCTAATTAATGAATGGAAATTAAAGGAAAACAACTTGTTTGAAAACACATTGTGTAATGCATAAATACCTAAAATGAATGCAAAACTGTAATAGAACTTGATAAAATTGAAAATGTGCACCTGAAGGCTTGAAGGAGACTAGAAATTGCTTTTGAAACATTGTTGATACTGATTTTCAGGTCTGGAGGGACTCATTCACTATTCTGGGCGAATCAGTCCTAGTTCTAGTAAACTGAGTCATAACCTATTTCTGACAAATGGGTACCCAAAAATGCATAAAACTCAAAATTGACCCTAGAATTGAACTCATTTTCCACCCATGGTGAAAGAGTCCACTTTTCAATTTATGAATATTCAAAGGTAGATTCTAAAGCTTTCGATCTACACTTTAGCTTTATATAGGTATTCACTTCTAAAACTCTAATTTACAAGTTTGAAAATGAGTTTTTGTTTCTTTTTCTACTTGTTGAATGAAAAGAAGACTTTAACAACCTTACAACCTGATCTTCAATGATTTCCAAGCTTCCAAGAGTCCTAAATCTGCAAACACACAAGAGAAGAAGAAATGGTGAATGTTAGGGCATGGGGGTTTTCCTTGGTCAATCTCCTTTTAGGTAATTAAACCAAAATGATGAAAGAATAGAATAAAACATGCAATAATGGATTTGATTACCTTGCCATGATGATTGATCTTGAAATTTTGTGATGCAAGAGCATCTAGTATTTGAAAATGTATCATGAAGGTGGCACAGAGGAAGTACTAGCAATGGAGCAGTGTGGTATTCTAGCACCTATGTCAGAGAAGGAGGAGATTGAAGCAATCCTAGATAGCCATGTGGGAAGGAGTACCATAAATAGAAAATATGAAGAATATTTGATGAAGTGGAGAGGAAGGCCTATGGAAGATTCATCCTAGCTATCTAAGGAAAAGGTTGACCATTTGGGGTTTTCCTCAACCATCTAAGATGTGATGGGGTCACTTCTCAAATTACCTTGGGTGTATGATGTAGGAGCATCAAGTGGTGTAAGGGAAATCCTTCATCACCCAAAAATATGTCTTCCTTTATGTTTCCTTTTGTTAGCTTTTGGTAGATGTTTTTGCATTTCTAGATACCCTTTTCGTCGAATAAGAGTTCCCAACTTACAGAATTGTATTTTTTCTTTTTTTCCTCAATTTATATTTTTTAGTAGTTTTGAATTTGAAGGCGTGAGGAGGCAGAAATATATGGAAATCTTCAAGACAAAAAAATAAGCACTTTGGAGAACAAATAAAGTCAAGATCATTCCAGATTTGAAAGCTATTCAAGTTTCAGTTTCTACTTTTTGCCCTGAAAAATCTTCCAAGTCCAGTTTGAGGCACTAAATGATCTTTTATAGACCCAAAAATACTAAAACTAGTAAAGCAAGTTCTAAGTGTATTCTTCACCCCGAGACCTTTCCAACAGTTCAAACGGTTCATCAAACGGAGTCCCAGATCAAAATTTATGGTTCTCGGAAGTTGGTGCATTTTCAAAAATGTGCTAATTTTCAAATGTAGTTTTAAAATTTAAATTTCAAATTGCAATTTTCATTGTCAAACCACCAAAAATCATAATTTGAATGTTGTTTTGGCTCCAAGAATAAAAAGGAGCTATTTATGGGTGGGGTTTTTTGATCTTTTTAGTAGCTTTTTGGGGAAAAGATCACATATTACGAAAAGAGGAATTTTCGTAGTTTCTATAGCTTGTGTGTATTGCAGAACTCGAGGATTTGAGATCCTCTACATGTAATATTTTCATATTCATAATAATAATAATATTATCTAGTTGGGTGTGTGATTTTCTATTTCTTGGGTTAGCACCCTTGTAAGTTTGTAGCAAAACATGAAGGATTTGCCCTTGAATGTCTGAAAATTCATCTTGAATTACTTGTAATGTTAAAACCCTAAGTTACTTGACTTGATATAGAAGAATGATGGATGAATGAATGATAAGAGATAAGAGATGTTAAGAGATGTGAAAATGAGTTAAAAGACTTATATTTATACAATCTTGTGCCAAAGTAACCCATTAATACCTCATCATAGGCCGACATCAAGTAATTTTGAATAAAAACCCAAAAGGAAATTTAAAATATTTTGAATTTGGAGCCAAGGGGGACTCATTCACCACCCATGGTGAATGGGTCCCACCTCAAGCTTGAAAGTTGGTGTCAGGAATCATTTTGTATTTAATGTTATTTGTCAGGTTTACATTCAAAAATACACTAATTAAAGCTTATAAGGGTATAAAGGGGTAAAATAAAGCATAAGAAAGGGATAAATAGTGAAGTTGTGCCTAGAAAAGCGTGAAACCTTGTTACAATACTTTTCAACATTTCAAAATAGGACTTGATTAGTGATGAAAAGGTGATTTTTAGGTGAATTGCGATGAATAGAGTCTAGAAGAGTGTCAAAATATTTTACAACACTTCACAACACCATCACAAGACATCATTAAATGAATTTTATTTAGTTTGCAAAGGTTCAAGACCTAGTGTGGATGAATAAAATGCATCACAACACCTGAATTGAGGCCTCATTAAGCCAAAATTATTAAGAATTAATCCCATGTCAAGCAAAGGGTACTTTTTTCTATGGCACACTACTAACTAGAGATAAAAATTATAATATGTTTAGATTCATAGTAGATACAAATCTAAGTATTGTTAAAAATGTAGATATTGGTAGAGAGAAAATTGGCACCAAAGAAAGAGACTTTCAACCCTAAATGCTAGTGCCTAGTGCAAATAACATGTCGTACTATTATCCTAGCACAATAGATCCATAGACTTCCAAAATGTTAGTTTATGTTGTTGCAATCTACAAAACCTACACATAAGAGGAACATGAAAAATGTTGATGATTATTTTGGGGGACTTCCTTAGTCAACCCCTTGTTTTAGTCATTTCACCTCTACAAACAACTAGAGATAAAGATGATAAAAATGATAAATGATTAATTTTGAATCCTAGTGATATTAGGAATCTAAAAGTAGAGATAGAAAGATTAAAAAAATATAGATATGGCACCAATCTTGGTCTATGGAGAAGCACACCATGAGGTTTGATAGATGATAAATGATAAATTGGTGTAAAATATTTATGGGTTACTCTACCATTGCAGAATAATAGATAAATGTAGAGTATTACCTTAGATTTAGCCTTCCTGAAAAATGGACACTCTTGAGAAAAGAGACAATTTCATACTTAATTTAGACCTACTTTTGAGTACCCTTGCATTGTTCATTCTTCAAAATAGCATGTATAGGCCCCTAAGACCCATTATTTTTTATCTAGAGGCTCGTTTCACTTGAGAAATCATCTACATCTCAAAAAATAGCACTTAATTCATGCATATCCCAAAAACTCAACTCCAAAAACCATTAGTGAGACCCATTCACCACCTTGGGAAAATGAGTCTCCTCTAGTGGGATCCATTCACCAATGGTGGAAAATGAGTCCCTTTTGGGGGGAAATTCAATTTTGAGTGGGAATTCAATTTATTCAACTTAATTTTTCAATGGATGTCGGCCTCTTAGGTCTATATAATGGGAAAATTAAGTGTTGATGCCTATAAATACACATTTTACGTTATTTTTTACATCTCTTAGTCATTTTTACAAAGAAAAATCAAAATTCAAGTGTGAGGAGTCTTCCACAATAAGTTTCTTTGGTATTTTCTACAACAAAGTTGAAGCTTTAGGGCAACAAACTAGGGTTTTTGTAGGTCTTCAAGCTCACTTCTCATTCAAGATCCAACATTGCAAAGAGTTGATGATGGATGCTTATGGTGAATCATGGATAAATCTAGGTTCAGGAGATGCAACTAGCGATCAAATCAAAACTAAAGACTTGTTTTCAAAGTGATTCCATCTTCCATTTTCTCTTTATCTTCATATTAAGGTTTGCATTTCATTTGCATGTCATTTACATCCATTTGATATGTTGTAGGGTTTCTAGGACTGAATTCTTGCATAATTCAAATCACATTTTCACATCTTATTCTAGCACATTAGAATAGGGTTTTGTCATACTTCATATTTTCATAGTCTTTAACACACTTAAGGCTAGGGTTTTATGGATATTTAATCCATTCAAGGTTTGATTATGCAATTAGGGGTTTGACCAAGGAAAACCCCCCATTAGATAACAAAGTTTAAGCTTTTGTAGGTATTTTTTAAGATTCTGATCTGGATTCTTGTCAAAAAGTGTTATACAGGTGACAAGGTACAGGTCTGAGATCTGAATTTGTAAAAAAATGAAAAGGGACTGATTCGCCATGGAAGGTGAATGAGTCACACTTAAGGTGGCTATCAGAGTTAAATGCATATTCTAGTACTTAGTGAGCGAAAATCAGTTTCTAGGCAGAAAACCCTGACCTGGGACTAATTCGTCCAGGGTGGCCAATGAGTCCCAGTCAACTCAAAAGTCAAATTTTCCCAAATTTCTAGAGTACTTTCCAATCTTCATCTTTCTTACAGGTGCACACATTCTGAATTACAACGTTCTATTTAGCTTCATTTACATTTTTGTTCATCTTTTTAAGATTTTGCAAACATCACTGTGTTTTTAAAAATTGCATATTTCATTAGTTTTGCATTAATAATCAATCAATTTCATCACATATCTTCATTTAGATCATTCCATTTAGTATTAATTCCATCTTGAATACCTTATTTTGAGTGAACCACCTCAATTTCAGGGTTCTATCTCTCTCCTTTTAGGTGAAATATCCTAAGAGTGTAAGAGAAGTACATAGAACACACCTCAAAAATTGATGGTTTAGGTAACTCTACGTTTTGGGAATTTTGATGGCCTCCCAGTCCCTTCACCACCCTAAGGATTCTTACCCTTGTTGCACTTGCTACTCGACATATTGATCTCTCACTTCAAATGAAAGATGGAAAAAATGTCTTCTTAATTAAGGATATAGAATATAGATCCCATTCCCTACTCAATATCATCTTTAAGATTAAAGAAATAATGTAAAAGAGATAAATTTTTTTATAACACTATGAAGTTCTAAATGATCACTCACCTTTAAGTTTAGGTTTTCACTGAATTTCTATTCATTAATGCAAGAATGTTTGTGTTGTAAGTTTGTAACTTGCCTATGATCAACTTCAAGGTTCCAATTCCAACTTCTGAATCAAGAGCTCACAAGTTCAAAACTAAACAAAATGATAGTTTTGATTGTATTTATATCAATCCATATTTGGTAAATTTTGTGATATTTTTAAATGGTATATTAAAATTTGGTGAATCTTTTGTTATTATACAATGATATTATAATTTTCAAGGCGATTATGGCCCTATGATTAGCATGGAGGTGTCACGACAATTAGCAAAATGTGTCCTAACATGTAATTATTTTTTAATGTTATTGGAAAGGGTCCTCATAAGCAAATATTTGTAAATTTTAATTGTAAAAATGGGTCCTCACAAGCAACTCTTTGTAAATTTTAATTGGTGAAATGGGCCCTGATACACAATGTTGTTTTAATAGTATTGGAAACTATGTAGGTGATCTATTACATGCTTCCAAGATTCCATGTGAAAATATTAATCAGTCCATTTGAAACACGTTGTTTGTTATGGTGAATTGATTACTTAAATATGCCTCATAAAATAAATAAATGGTGAATGGACATGCATTGGACCAATAATTTGTGAAATCTGCGCGATTTGTCCACCTTATTGGGTGTGATTAATTCACCAATTTTGACTTGTCTAATATCTAATATTTTCCAATTGGTGATGATTCGACACAAATTTTCCTTGCATGGCACACA
>VDFB02132636.1:0-11529 GCA_007258455.2 Sequoia sempervirens
ATTACTAATGAGATGTTGAATCTATTTTTTATGTGGAATTTATGTTGAAGATTTTATTTGTTTGGATTGTCTTGGTTATCCTATTTTATTTTTATGTTTATTGTAGTACAAATAAAATATGGTTATTTGGAATACTTGATATAGTTGAATATGGACCTATAATAGTTGGATATGGTGCATGAGAAGTTTTATTCACTTTTAGTGGAGTTTTGGCAGTGAAGTTAGTCATAATTCAATGCATATCTTGGTATCATTTTTAATGGGAGCTTTATGCAATTACATAGTGTGTTCTATCTTCTTATTCCAATATCTTGGTTCTTCTTTTAAAGTTGTTGGTGTTGGACTATGCAATTTAACTATGTGAGATCCATGGATATTATTTGATTAGGGGATGGATGATCTTCTACAATGGTTTTTGGTGTCATTAGGAGCTCCTGTTATGTGAGGCTTCATTGATATTGTTGATACTATTGATGAAGAATTATTATCTTCAAGTTCTTTGGGAGTGTTCACATCTTGGTTTCCATGAACAAATCTTGGAGTCTTTGGTTAAGATTTTTTTATGATATTTCTATGGAGAGGATGTAGTTATATTTTTTTTAAGTACTGATCATTTTATTGAAGCTTCATGATTTTGCAAGGTTGCATTTGAAATTGGCATGGAATGGTTTGTGGATGCTCATGGAGACTAGAGAGACTTAGATGAGGCTAGATACCTCTTCAAATTAAATATATGTGTTAGAATGTTATTCAAAATGAGGTTCTCAATAGATATACCAAGGAGCATACACATGGTTATGGATGTGAATCCTTTATGGACTTGAAGAAAAGAGTCTCATTTATTGATTTCCTAGTATGCATATATAAATATTGTATATCACTCTTGGCCTACTCGAAAGATGAATGATTTGTGAGGTATTTCTCACATTAATTTAAAGTACATTATTTAATTTTTATCTCATCATCTCGTATTATTTAGTATTGAGTATCATTTTTCTAAGGACTTGTTAAGAAAATGATGCACAATTTTATGGATTTTTGGTGTTCTCCTTGTGTCTTGGTCTTGAGTTATGGATCTAATTTTAAGGAATTATTTGGAGAGGTACAATAAATGGTATGTGGCTTGTGGTATATTCCCTTTAATGTTGGAATGATTGGTTTATTTGATCTACCTTTAGTATGAGAGGTTTACATCTATTGTTGTTTCCATCATATTTCAAATGCTAGATGTTGATATCCTTTTATTTTAGAAATGGTGAAGGAGAAATTGATTTACATAATTTGGTACATGTTAGTGTGGTACAATAATACAATTTGATTTGTATATTATATTTTTGGTCTTGTTCTTCCTAGATGTTTGTGTTCACATTACGTTTGATTTTATGTTTGTATGGATCCATGGTGATCACTATGTTTGTGTTCATGTGTTGTTCATTTTTCTTTGGTTACAACATGGGGATTCCTTGATCTCTATTTTTTTAGCGTGGAGAACTTGGGAGAGCTATGAGACTCACAAGATGTATTGCAACATATTTCTTTGTAGGTTTTGCATATCATCGTATGTTTCCTTAGCATTCTGTAATAGAAGAAGTTAGTCAAATCCTCTATGTGAAGTACTATAGGTAGAATTGGTATGCCTTTATCTATTTTAAAATTTGATATTTCTATTGTAGTGGGAGTTTTTGGATATATATTTCAAGTTATCTTCTTTGATATCTTTGTTTGCAGGTTATTCATGTGATGACAAGTTTTCACATTTCACTATTTAGGATTTATGAATTATGTAGTTGTGTGGAATGATCACCCATTTGGTTGCAATGGGATGGCTTATATGTGGACTATTTATATCCATGGGATTAATTCAACACTAATGTAGACTTCATTAGTTGGCCTTGTTTATGGTCATTTGTGTATTGGTATGTTTTTAATAAGATAAGTAACATTTATAGGGTGTTGTACCCTTTACACAAAGAGACAATTAGGGTTTTGAAAGGGCCTAGAACCTTGAACAAAGAAACTAAACACCAAAGTCATAGATTTTTCCAAAAAAATAGAGAAATAGAAACAATGGACACACCACAGAAACACAACGAACTTACAACCAACACCTAGTTACCAAGTAACTAGGAGCAATAGAACTCAAAGGACCAACAATAGTCCTAAGTCAAAAAAAAAAGTAACAAAGGACATGAGCCAGAGAAGGCTAACCCAACAGCAGACTCCATCTCCACCTCTATAGGAGACAAGAAGAGAAAACATATGTTGAAGCACTAAAGCCACCATTCCAGCAACCCAAAAAATATCCACCTCAATAAAAGAGTTTGAAGGAAGAATAGAGCCAAAGACAACAACAACCCCTTGCAGCAATAGTAGTCCCCACCAACTAAACTGAACTCCACCTCCCCAAGTCCACAACCTCCACCTCGAACAGGAGAAACTCCACCTCTAAAGGATCCATAATTTGAGGACCCAAAAGGTGAGAATGAAGAAAATAATAAAGGGTGACAATCATACAATTAACCCCTAAAATTAACAAGGTAGTTCGATCCAACAAGATTCACAAATGAGCTTTCAGGACAACCCCCACCAAACAACTCCTATCCAGCTTGACATAGTCATGGAAAGCCTTAAATTTCATAACCCATAATAGAGAAACCTTCCAAAAAAGACTTGCCATCTTCATAGCACTAGTCAACATCCAAGCACAATCCTTGGCCCAGAAACAACCCAAACCCTTGCACACATAAAGGCTACAAGAGAAAGGGAAAAATGAGCCAAGGAACGCACTCATCCAAACTCCACGCCATAGTAGAAGAATAGAAGGATCCTCATTAAGACCAAGGACTCCCTTGAACAAGAGAGTCAAGAAATTCCCCATCGCCAAGGAGAAAGCAAGAACCAAAAAGTGTAGAACAAAATCTGCACAACCCAAAACTTAAACCCCAGAGGCATGAGAGCAACAGACCAACAAAGGGTGAGGAGGAAGATCAACCCTCACCCACAACACAACCAATAAAGACCCAAAAGGGGCCAACATGCAAAGGAGGCCATGAGCCAACACAACCAACATCAACAATACTCACAAAGATTTCACCAACGAAAGCAAAAAACAACCCTACATCGCCACACACATTCCCATTCTTCCCAATCCAGCTTCATCACCTACAAAGGCCAAGCTAAAACTCTACACCAAAGCATTGATAAACACAATGAAAGGAGGAACACATTCCTCATCACCGACAGAGAAAATAGGGCTTTCTTACAATACAGACCCAACAAACACATTAGCATCAACAAGCTTCAGACAAGGCCGTGAAGGCATCTCGAGACCACTAACTCTACCCACCAGAAAACCCACATAGGTCTAGCAGAAAAGACACCCTTCACAACAATGATAAGAACCACAAAAATGAAACTCCAGACCCAACGACCACAACAAAAAGATCTGCCAAAGATTTACCAAAGCCCATAGAGAAAAATGAGCCTTTAAAGATCACCTTGGTCCAGAAATAGAGACCTGTAGAGGAAACACAAGGAGTCCCAACCAAATAAAAAACAACCCCATCCATAGGAGAAGTGCTCACGAGGAGGGGAGTAGCATGCCACACAAAGACAACCTCAACAACTGCAACCTCCACCTGAAAGAGCAACGACATCCATAAGGAGGAGCCCAAAACCAAATACTCGGGCTAAAGGAACCCAAGCAACTAGAGCATCACATCCTCATCATCAAACTCAAAGTCTTCAACATCATCGATTCCAGGAGAATTCAAATTTGGAAACCTGCTCCTATTCCTGCTCAACCGTTGCAGATCCATCACACACATATATTGTTATGATTAATACTAGTATACTGTGTATTGGTATGTTACATTTGAGATAGGAGGGTGGATATATGAAAAAATGATTTCACTTTTTTGGTTGATATGTTGATGAAATGAAGCTATATCTATGATGGTTTGAGGTATGCCTAGATTGGACGAGTGGCAATTTTTTTGTGGTTTCTATTCCAACTTGTATGGGTAAGGAAAACACTTAGATCCCTTTTTATCATTTGAATTTGATGGAAGGTTTGAGTCAGAGTTGATATATTACACCTTTTCATGTCCCTTGTTCAATCATGGTTGATATGATGTGAGAATTTTTCTTGATGGTTTTTATCATTATTGATTTTGTAGGTATCTTGTTGGAGTATGAGAGAATGTTAAATATTTAGGTGGTATGTACATGATTGGATAAGGGATGTTTTTTCTCCTTTTTGTAATTCCTATGGGTGTATTTATAATGTATGATGCTAAGTATGAAAATGTGTAGGATAAGGTGCTATCTATATAGTAAATCCTATGTCATAGTACATGGTTCCAAAATCCTTTAAAAGTGTCCCTAGGCACTTAGGGTGTATTGGGAAAATAATTTATCATTTTCTCTCACCATTTTTGTAATATATTTATGATGGATGAAGGTTTCCAGTAGCAGTGACAAAGGTGGCTTGTTCACATAAATATTCAATTGATTTTTTCCTAATTGTGGATGCCTAGAATGAGATAGTAAAAGAAAAGAGAAGTGGAGATAAAGACCCGACTGTTGAAATTCTCAAAGTGGATGCTTAGAAAGAGGCAAAATGTATCTCTTGATCTTCCTTCATTTGTGATATTTCATGTGAAGTTTCATTTCCAAGTTTGAGTATCTAGGCTATAGGGAAAGTCTTTGTAGCCAAAAATTATGTTCTTACACATTCCTTGGAGTAAAATAAAAGGATGAGACCTTTGTAATGAAGAGTCATATTTGGTCACCAATTTTGGTACATAAGACCTATTTTCATCTCTATAAATTACTCTCCTTAGATGTGGAAAATAAGTGGAACAATTATACTAAATGTACAAGAACCAAAGTAGGAACAGGTTGAAGCACAAAAAGGTTTCTCATAGGTATACCAGTTTAACTACCATATTAGAGGAACATAGGAGAATGGAAGTGTGTGAAATTTTTTAATATTGTTTCAAAGATAATACATATTTTGAGTCTCTTCTTGGTGGAGTTTTTCCTATAAGGGTTTCTCCATGTAAATCATGTGTCATGTGATGCTTTTATGCTGCTAATTAGTGTCTCTTTGCTGCTATATTTTATTTATTTCTATTATAAGTTCACATAAGGTGGCATTATTAAGCATGTTATGTTGGATATTTTTGGCATCATAAAGAAGATGAGTCTAATCATGGTAATTCTACATTAATGTTACTTAATTTCATATTTTCAAATTGTAGTAGTCCAAGCCTGGTATCTCACCAATTGATGTTATAACTTGAGAATAAATAATTAATGTTAATTCATTGGATAGAGATTGGAAATTTTCCAACAATGAAGGTCTAGTGGTGAGTCGAGGATTAAAAATAAAAGACTTCAAAGGTTTCAATATAATGGTCATTGGTGACTTCTCTATTCAATACATTAGGAATATCCCTTGACTAAATCTTAGCTTGGAGATTACAATTGAAAAATGACTTTTATATAGTCAGTATAGGAGACATTGACATGGTTGTGGATATTAAATAGTGCACTCATTGGGAGAAATTATATAGAACTTCCAAACCATGGAATTAGAGTTCCAATCTAAAAGGAAAAATGGTACTTTATAGAATGAAAAAAATAGTGCTAAGAATCATATTTATAAAAAAATGGAGATAATTTTCAATTACAGATAGGTAAATTGGGTAGTGCAAAGCTTGGTATCAGTGACTATCTTGAAGGAAGAGGGGCATACCTTGTTGATTTTCATTTAACCTTGAGAAAAAATAATAATATTTTTAGTGAAATTCCTCTAGGTTAATAACCTAACAAAGATTTTGAATATGTTATTGAATTGGATGAGGATGCTAAGCCTATCATTACCACCTCTTATTTCCATTCCATAATTCATAAAGAGGAAATTATGAAGGTAATAAATGAACTATAGGAAATTGGGCACATTAGTCCCAATTCTAATCCTTTTGCCTCTTCTATAGTGTTTTTGAAGAATAAGAATGGTTTGAGGAGAATGTACCTCGATTATAGAGTGTTAAACAAAAAACTATAAAAATTGATATCCTCCCCAAGATTGAAAAGTTGATAGACGAGCTTCATGGGGTGCTCTATTTATCAAAAATATACCTTAGTCCATATTACCATTGAACCATGATCCAATAAGAGAAAATATGTAAGATGACCTTATGATGCCACTTTGGGAATTATGAATTTTTGGTCATGTTTAGCTTGACAAACACCCCTACAACCTTCCATTTTTTCATGAATAAGGCTATTTCACTAAACAACTAAGAAATTTTATTCTAATTTTTTGTGATGGCATCCTTATTTACAAAAAAATAGAAGGAGAACCTATAGAATCTTGAAGAGGTGTTAGGAATTTTGGAGATACAAGATATTTTTGCAAAATACTATAAATGTGAATTTGTTATGACAAAAAGATTATACATGTGGCACATCATTAGGATGAATACAATGTACACAGATATGGAAAAGATCAAATCTATTTTGGATTGAACACCCTCAAAGATTTTGACATAGTTGTGAGAACTATTTGTCCTATGCAATTACTATTATATTTTCATTAAGGTATTTTCTTAGCTAGTTGTTGCTTTAATTAATCTAACAAAGAAGGAAGATTTCACATGGAGTGAAGTGGTTCAACAATATTTTAAAAGGATGAAAGAGGTAATGAGTTCATGATTGGTGATAGATATTCCTAATTTTTCCCTTCCCTTTGTCTAGAGAAGGATTGGGACCAATGCTTATGTAGAAAAAGAAAAACATTACATTTGAGACTCAAAAAATCAAGGAGTTAGAAATTTGATTCTCAAACTATGACAAGGAGATTCTAGTCACTATGAATTCATTGGCTAAATTTTGACAATATTTGATTGACCTGGTCGATTTGTGATAAAAAAGATCACAATAGCTCGGAGTAATTTTTTAATTAGAAGGATCTAAACAAGTAGCAACAAAAATCATGGGTTAGAAAGATTCAAGCATATGGTTTTTATTATGAATTTTTTAAAGGAACGAAGAAATGGTAGTTATTGATGCATTATCTAGGAAACCAATATTTTGCTCCATGTTTCACATATTTTTGATTGGAAGGTAGAAATTATAAAAAAAATAGGCTAAGGATGAGTTTTATATTGATGTATTGGAATGTAAGTTGCTGGGTTATAGGTTCATTGTGGCCAAAAAGGTCATTTTCTATAAGGATATAATTTATTTAGTGGCTGAGTAAAAAATGAAAGACAAAAATTTATAGGTGCTCCATGATACTCACTTGGCAAATCACATTGGATATTTGAAAATATATAATTATAACAAGGAGATATTCACATGGAAAGGACTCAAAGATGACATTATTAGAAATTTGAGGCTACATAATTTATTAGTAAAATAAAATAGAGAGAATATTCCCAATAGTAGTCTTTATCAATTTTTGAATAGAAATGGGAGAGTATATCTATGGATTTTATCATGGGACTTCCCAAATTCCAAGGTAAAGACTGCATCTATATACTTTAAGATAGAATCACAAAATATGCACACTTCTATACTATCCATTCGGATTTGAAGGCATAAAAAATGCTAACTTATTCTTTAAAGAGTGTTTAAGCTTCACAAATTTCCCAAAGACATCGTGAGTGATATAGTCAATTACTTAAGAACTATTTTAATGGTAGAAAAAAAACTCATTCCAAGCACTAGGTATCACCCCAAGTGGATGGAAAAACTGGGATTGTATGCAAATAGGTGGAAGGATACTTAAGAAATTATGTTGTTGATTATGAAAGGGTATGATAAAATGACTCAATTTAGGGAAGCACAATTAAAAAATAACTTATCATCCATTAGGATGGATCCCTTTATATATCTATACATGTATGATGCTCAAGGTTTTTTTAACCTTGTGTTGATTGACATTAGGGTTACAAGAGTGAGTCACTTAATCAAGAAAGGTCAAGACATCTTGAAGTCACTCAAGGATAATATCCAGTAGGTACAAAACTAGTACAAAATATATGTTAATCACCATAGAGCAGAGAGAATTCAAGCTTAGAGACTTGGTGTTTGTGTGGTTACTACCCTACAAAAAATCCTCCTTGAAGATGAGTGGAGCAAAATAATTCAAATAATTCAAACCTTGTTTCAATGGGCCCTACAAGATTTTGATGTTGATTAGTGAAATTACATATGAGTTGGAGTTGCTTGAGGAGAGTAGGATTCACAAATTTTTAAATGTGTCCTATCCCAAACATGTACTTGGAAAAAAAATTATACCATAAACTAAATTTCCTCTATTGGATGAAGGAAAACTTATTTTGGTCCTTGACATTAATTATGGATGTAAGAAAAAGAAAGCATGGAGTTTAAGAAATCACTAAGTATCTAGTCTAATGAAAGGAACTTATTGTTGAAGATACATGGGAAGGACCATAGATTTTGGAACATCCTAATGCAAAATTTATTGAGGGAAATAAATTCTAAGTGGGGTAGACTTGTCATGTGCCCCTTTTTTGTAATAATACTATTATGCCCCAAAATTCCTATTTCATATGTCTCCCTTGGTATAATTTTGTGGGTGTGTTCTTCTTCTTTCCCCCTATATTAGTCTAAGGTCCCCAAAGTCTCTAAGAATAGAGGAATTCCCAACCTTCTAAGTAGTTTTCATTCATTGAAGGGTAAAATTTTCTCATCCATACATCCCTTCCTATCCAAGTCCAACATTCCTTAGTTCCCATTAGAATTTCAAACTTCATGATCTCAACATGCATTTCCCTTCAACATTGCTTTTCCTTTATGATTTTTTAATTTCAAAATCCCTCCTCTTGACATGATTTTTCTTTCATCTCTACCCTTCCCTTACCTCTTGTTAGGGAGGTATAATTTCTCTCACTAGCATGGTTTAGTTCTTAACCATAATTCCTAGCTTGTGGTAGGAATGGTAGGTATCACATCACCCCAACTTTGAGACTCATACCATTTCTCACTATTTATTCCACCTACCTCTAGGTAGAGCTCAAGAAATCATTAGTGTTCAGAATTTGATGCTATGACTTCCAAAAGGGGTTTTTCTATGAAAAATAATATTTTATTTTAATTACATGGATCTACATGTACCTCCCACCATGAAAGTTAAGTGAATGGCCATAGCCACTTAATGTGATGCTTAGGGGTTGAGCTTGTGTGACCCCACACCATTATTGTAGAGGACCATTTCAGGTTGTAGAGTATCCCTTCTTCATACCTTTTGTGTATATATGTGCATACATGGACCAATTTTGAACATTCAATTCAATAGAAAAATTATGCTTGATAGGTATGGGCATTGTTGCACTATACCAATTATGATTTGAGGACTTTGATGCAGGAATTTAATATTTTTTAGAGGTTTTGAGGGTTAATTGATGATAGAAAAAAGATAGATGAAAAATATAAACCCCTAACAAAAAAATTATTGTGAGCCCTCATGTTCAAATCTCAAGACTTAAGGATAAAAAAATGTGGATTTGTTAAAAGTCAAAGGGTGAAAACCCTAAAGATCTCAAGTGCCAAAGAAAAAAACCTCTTGGTTGAATTAAAAAACTCACCCAAAAGTTGTATTAGAGATTTTATGGTGGTAGTTATCAATCAGGTCAAGATAGATTGACGTATAGAAGTGTTGGAAATTGAAGGTTTCATCAATTGGTTGTCATTGATGTCAACATAGTATTGTATATATGACTAGTTTACCAGAAGTTATTTCATATTGAATTTGACCATTATCTGTGGTCTGACATGTTGGTTTTAGGTCTTGTTCCTAGCATGTGATAAACTATGATTTAGATATTTCAAGATCTTGGACGACTTGGCGTATGCAATATTTATGGATTTTTTGGCCGACCTAATCAGTGTGTAAAGTACACATATATGTTCATATGTGTCTCTAGAAAGTGTAGAGAGGAAAGAAAATAAAGTTATAAAAGTGTGTGGTTGCAACAGATCGAAATAAGTGAATTTAGCGAAGACAAAAATGTGTGACCAAAGTAGAAGTTCTGAGTGACTACTAAACTTCATTTGGAACTAAATTCAACTCAAGAAGGGTGTAATTCATTAGTTCATTCTTTGGCGGTAAGCCTTAAATTTTGTATTTTGGCAATGATCCATCTTCTTTGTATCTTTGTGGTAGTGAGCCCTCTAGGTTGTAGCCCAGTGGACAGTGAGTCCTTATTTTAGGCAGTGAGCCTTATTCCAAGTAGTGAGCCTTATCTCAAGTAGACCATTTCCATATATTTCAAATGCTTCATATTCTGGAAATTCATAGTAAGAAAGACTTCTAATCAATTCATCTCTTTCTTAGTTGGTGCTACATTATGCCATTCACACCATTTATCTTAGTTGATGTTTTCTATTTTTAAATTGGTTGACTTATTTCCTATACATGAAAATTTGCTATTATTTTCTTTTGATAAAGTATCCTCAACAATATCTACACATTTGAAAGTTATTGGATACTATGAATTTATAGCAGTTGTTGATATTCATATTATTTTTCACTTTATATGATTTAAGCATCATTCAAATATTCATGCATTGCTCACTTTAGCACTATTTCCATTGTTAATATGATGCACACTATTCTTAGCATATTATGTGCAAAATGATATGTGTATATTGATAATTCAGCAGCTTGTAGAAACAAATACTATATATTATAACACACACACACACACACATATATATACATTACAAATTCACATGTATATAAGTGTGTGTGATGATATCTCTATACATAATTCACAAGTTAATAGAGTTGTATTATTCGATATACGAATACACATATGTATCCTTATATTTCATATATAATAATGTATGTGTATATATGTACACACACACGGACACAGATATACTTGTATGGGAATTTCCATTATGTCGATACATACACATATGTTAATATATATATATGTATGTATGTATATACTCATATACTATATATATCATACTTTGATATTTAAACACATAAATTAACACAATCATATCGATCAACATATATACATGGTATGTGTATATATCCTATCAATTAAATAGAAACACATAAAGAAGAATTCACTCATCACAAAGAGACTCAACATTGTAAACCTCTAAACAACAACATTCACAAATAAACCACAAGCAAGCCTAAAGGTAACTTACTATTTCCCAACTATTATCTCAACTTGACCAAACTAGAAGTGTGTATGTGAAAGCTAAGTTTAGGTCTTTATCAAAGGTTACAAGACCAAGTTCTTCTCCCTGAGTGATACTTCCCCTCTCTTTAGGAGGCTTGATTAAATTCATGCATCCAACTTAATACATTGAAATAGTAGTCAACTAAAAACATTACATTCATTTGCATTAAATATTTCACTTGATCAGAATCATTTCATAACATCAAATTCAATCAACATTTATTCTTCATATTTCCAAAACACAAAACATAAATGCACTCAATTTAAGCATTTTCATTCAACTAGGTAA
>VDFB02132638.1:0-11961 GCA_007258455.2 Sequoia sempervirens
TTTTCAATAGGCATATTATATGTGTCAACTAGAGTTAATGTTTCTCGAATGTCTTTTCCTTTTATGCCTTTCCTTAAAACATCATGCATTGAATGTTATTTGGAAACTTGTTTGCCTAATGTTTGATTGTGAATGCCTTGAATAGAGCCTTGTGCAACTTTAGATTTTGTTTTTTTTGTTGTCCTTCATGAGACCATTGTAGCATGCATTGTTGGTTGTCCTTATCAATGAAAATGACCTTTACCTATTGCATTCACTTTCACCAGTACACCCATGAATGAATAATATCAATCCCCTTTGCCTCTTGTAGCTCTTGCAAAGGTGTTTTCCTTGTACTTGTATCATGACCTTGATTCAACCATTTCTCTTCTTTTGTTATGTGTAATAAGTACACATAGTCTCCTCATTTTATCTTTATTGGACAACCACCTGTCACGTATGTGGCTGACCTAACAACTCACCTTCCTATGTGATGTGTGACTATCCAATAGGGTTATGGTGAGAGGGGCTTGACAACAACTTGAAATGCTTCCTCATTGTTTAAAAGATGAATAATTGAACTTGATGCATCTATGAAGTCACTTCCGTTATAAACAGATCATGGATCTTCTTAAGAAGATTGAAGGACATATCAACGCAGTATGTTGCATTTTTTGAATCTATCCTTTCCTATCTGTCTTATGTTACTAGTCTTTTTGGTATTGGAATCCTGGAGTTGGGGGTTTGTCTTTGACTGAATCCTCTATCTCTCCTCTGCCCATAACCCTAAACCCTAAACCCTTGAACCCTTAGCATGAAGCTCCAAGCCCTTAAACCCTCTGCCCTCTACCCTTTCTCTCTCTCTGGAGTCTCTCCATCCTGCCCTTCTCTCTCCTCTCTTAGGTCTTTATCTACCTCTCCTCCTCCTCTATGTGTCTCCCTCTGCCTTGAAGCCTAGAAGCCTAAGCCCTTGTTGTAAACCTTAGGCCCTTAGCCCTTAAACCCTCTACCCTCTGCGTTTAACCCCTCTGCCCATATCTCTCTCCCACTCCCTCCCTCTTTCCCTCTCTCTCTCAAGTCTCACCCTCCTACCCCTTTTGCCTCTCTCTCTCTCACTCTTATCTCCCTCCCCTCTACCCTTAACCCTCTACTCTCTATCTCTCTCCCACTGCCTCTCTCTCTCTCACTGAATCCCTCTATCTCTCCCCTCTACCCATAACCCTAAACCCTTAACCATAAACCATTAAACCCTCTACCCTCTACCCTTAACTCTGTCTCCCTCTATCTCTCTACTAATCCCTCCCTCTCTCTCTATCAAGTCTCTCCCTCCTAGCACCGTTCCCTCTCTCAGGTCACTCTCTCTCTCTCTCACTCACTCAGTCACTCTATCTCAAGTCTAAAATTTTGAGGAATTTTCTCTCTGCCACTTGAACTGGGTCTCCATTTTGAAACCCTTGTCCCCATTAATTTGGTAGGGTTTTATTCCCTCGAGCACGGAAGTGTTATAATTTGAGGTTGACATACTTGGTCAATCATCGACCCCTTAAGTCACCTCTTGAGCCATTCAGCATGTTAGTTCACTGGCCCCATTAGCCCGAAGAACTGGTCATCATTTTCCCACCACATTATGTCTTCTCCTAAAGTTGGGTTTTAATTTTAATCCCGTGATGAAAGCCTAAGACATTAAACCCAGTGGTCATGTCGCTGAAAGATTAGCTAAAGCCTTTCATTAAATACTAACCGTGCAATGTGTAGGTTTTTCAGATTCAAAGATATGGGGGAAGATCTCGATTGTACCCTGCCAACTCGCACACCTAAGGTGTCAGCCTGTTATTTGGCGTGAGGTCAGCAAAAGGCAGATGTGTGTCCTGTATGGAATGTGAGGCCCAATATCCACTATTGAGCTCATAACCCGTGGTTTTAGATAGACAACCAAGATCAAAAGCTAATGTAAATCTCTATCGTACCCCGCTAGCTCGCAGGAGGAAGATGAAGGTTGGTTAAAAGCCGTGAGGTCAACGAGATTGCGATCCGTAGCTCTAGCCATTAAGTTTGCAAAGTGCATAGGACCTACCAACATGGTAGTTGGTTTCTGAGATGGATTAATGTTATTAGTCACAAGGAAGGTCAATGATGCTTCGTTGGATGTCAAATTGAGTTAGCCCGAGATAAACCATTTGATCTACCAACTCTTCAAGAGATCAGCGGGCAGTATTCAAAGTTGGAAAATGGCACATGGTGGTCATTTTATTGTACAAGTGGTGAAGCATTAATGAATTATTCCTTGCTTGTGTAGTCACGTCGATCTCAATCTATGTGAAGATGTTGTTGTTGGAAATCATGAAGGTTGATCTGCAGATTCTCATGCAGCTCAAGTTAAACGGTGACAGTACATACGCCACCAAATTTCCATGTTTGCACATGCATTTTTACTAAGCATTGATGAAGGTTTCCATTACCTCGCACAATAAATACAAAGGAATTAACTGCTAATTGTTTCATTCTTGTAGCAATTAGAGCACTTTCTAGGTTGAGTCTAATCAAGTTTGAGTGCTTGTTTGACAAGAGAAAATGAGTAAGTCAGTAAGGAGGTCTATTCATTTGAGCTCACAAAAGCTCGGTCTTGCTATTCAGGAAGGTGCTTTGGTTGACAAGCCTAGGCTTGCACCCAATAGATGCAGTAGAAGGTTGCAATTCCAGGATGTTGTTTCTCAACTGGTAGATGACAAAGGCAAGTAGTTGGTGTGCTCTATTACTAGTGTCGGTAGGAAAATAAGGTATGGGCATGGCTCCTTTAGATGCCAACACTCACCCATTGACCTTATGAGCAACACTTCTAATGGTGTAACAGAGACCGAATCTAACTACTGTCGATATTTAGCTTGCTTCAATCATGGTCTGCCCTCATATGAGGAAGTGATATCTGTGGTGCCATTGGTGGTTAAAACCCCAAGCGGACAGACTAGAACTGTATTGGGAAAGGACAAGAAAGAAGAGGAGGTTGAGGTTTCCTCTCCTCCTCTAGCAACAACTAGAAGTAGGTGTGTATATTGGGGTATGAGTGTTGGTAAGGGCAGGGTGGCAGGTAAATAAGAAGTTGTTGTGTGGGATGTAAAATTTTGTGTTGATGATGTTGTTGTTGGTGGTGTTGGTTCTGCGTGTGTGGCACATTTTGATGTCGATTGTGTGCCTTCGTGGAAATTTGGTTGCCTATTTTTTTTGCGTGGATAACAAAAAAGGGGATTTTGTGACAATTTGTGTTCCCTTTTTTGATGGTAGTTACAACTTTAGCTTTCCCCAGTTGCACTATGTTTTATAGATTCAACGTGTGGGAAGTTTTGAAATGAAAGTCAAATGCAATGGATATTTTGTTCAAATTAAAATTTGTGGTGAAATTACATTTGAGCCCAAACCTTGTTGCTCCCTTGCAATATAAAATGGAATTCAAGGCTCATTTGTAGGGAGAGAACTGATGAAAGCTCTAGCTAGGTTTTGAGTTGAATAAATGGGTAGAAAGATAGGAATAGAATAAATAGCTTGTTTTGAGTTTTGGATGAATATATGAAAATTATCTTAAATTGTATGCAGATATGACTTATAAGCATGAATAAATGTATAATTCTAATATATTTTCTCTCCTTATGTGGATTTGAGTGAATTTTGAATGAAATATTAATGATGTTATGTTCTTCTTTTGAGAATTTGTTCAATTGTGTGTCTATATGTTTTTTTCTTTGATTCAAGAAAATAAATTAAATCCTTAAATGGAGTTATAAGTTTACAATTATTTACAAAGGATTTGATAGAAGTAATATATCAAGAATTGAGCTCCATAATGCAAGGTATTATATGAGTAGTCCATTACATTAAATTCTTGGGTCATTTTGCTAACGATGAAGTGGGTAACTAAATGTTGGCCGGGGAAGAATAAAGAATAATATGTAAATGGGTCACTCACTCATTCCCTCTATCTCTCTCCCCTTAACCCTAAACCCTAAACCCTTAAACCCTCTACCCTCTACCCTTAACCCTCCCTTCCTTTATCTCTCTCTCTCAAGTCTCTCCCTCCTATCACCACTCCATCTCTGAGGTCTCTCTCTCACTCACTCTATCTCAAGTCTCTCCCTCCTACCCCTTCTCCCTCTCTTACGTCTTTCTCTCCTCCTCCTCCCCTCTACCCATAACTCTAAACCCTTAGCCATGGAAACCCTCTACCCTCTATCCTCTCTCTCTCAGTCTTTCCCTCCTACCCCTCTCCTCTCTCAGGTCTCTATCTCACACTCCTCTCTCTATCTCTCTCCCTCTGCACTTAACCTAATCCTAAAACCCTTAACCCTTAAAACTCCTAAACCCCTTTACCCTCTATCTCTCTCGAGTACTCCTCCCTCCCTCCTCTCTATCAAGTTCTCGCACATCCTACCTCTCCTCTCGAGGTCTCTCTCTCTCTCTCTCTCTCTCACTCCTCCTATCTTTTGTCCCTCACCTCACATCTCTCTCCTCCTCCCTCCTCTCTCACCTAAATCCTTTATCTCTCCCTCTTGCATAATCCTGACCCTTAGCCTTAAACTCCAGACCCATGAAGCCCCTCTGCCCTCCTGCCCTCTCTCTCTCTCTCAAGTCTCTCCCTCCTATCCTCTCTCCCTCTCTTGGGTCTCTCTCTATCTGCTAACTCACTCCCTCTGTGTGTCTCCTCTGCCCTAAACCCTAAAACCCTCAGCCTTAAACCCTAAACCCTTAACCCTAAACCCTAAACCCTTAACCCTTAAACTCTAAACCCTTAAACCCTCTACCCTCTAAGTTTAACCCTCTACCCCTTATCTCTCTCCCACTCCCTCCCTCTTTCCCTCTCTCTCAAGTCTCACCCTCCTACCCCATCTCCCTCTCTCAGGTCTCTCTCTCTCTCACTCACTCTAATCTTCCTCCCCTCTACCCTTAACCCTCTACTCTCTATCTCTCTCCCACTCCCTCCCTCTCTCTCTCACTGAATCCCTCTCTCTCCCCTCTACCCATAACCCTAAACCCTTAACCCTTAAACCCCAAACCCTTAAACCCTCTACCCTCTATCATCTACCCTCTCTCTCTCTCTCAAGTCTCTCCCTCCTACCCCCTCTCCCTCTCTCAGGTCTCTCTCTCTCTCACACTCTCTCTATCTCTCCCTCTACCCTTAACCTAAACCTTAAACCCTTAACCCTTAAACTCTAAACCCTTAATATTAGGTGTGTATTAAAACATTATAACAATATAAATTTTGGAGTTCATGTGAATTGAATGATAAATGATGATGAATAGGAAAATCTAAGGCACTTTAATATTTTTCAACTAAAGTTAGAGTTGATTAGGATTGAGTGTTACTTGGAGTTAGGTTTAGGAGTTCAATTAATCATTCAATTTGGAACGGTTAAGGGATGAGGTTGAAGTTTAAATTAAGGTTATGAATTCAATAGGAGTTTCAAATAGGAGTCCAAAGGTTAAGGTTAGGAGTTGGAGTTAAGAGTTCAGTAGGATAGGAATTAGTAGTAGGAGTTAGATTAGAGTTCAACTATAGTTGAGATTTAGGGTTAGCATGGTACAAATTGAACTATTTGTTAAATGTTCAATTAGAGTTTAATACTTAGTGAGTTGGTTTGAGTTCAATTAGGGTTTGGGTTAGGGTTGGGAATATGAATCAAGTAGGTTTGGGTTAGGGTTTGATTAGAGTTAGGTTTAGGGTTTAGTTAGAGTTAGGGTTAGGGTTAGGGGTAGAATTCAATTATGCTTAGTGGTCAATTACAATTAGATTTAGTGTTCAATTAGAGTTTAGGGACATAGGAGTTACAGTTAAGAATAGAATAGAGTTTTGTGTTTGTTGTGATATCTATATTTTAGTATAAGTTTTAGAAAATGAAATAGTTGGACTGAGAAAAAAATAAAGAAAGTTGGTTTTCATAGATCTTATTTCATTTATTCCTAAATTTAATTAATAATTGTTTAATTGTAATTAGTAAAACTAAATAGATAATAAAATATTTATGGATTTTAAAAATAGAGATTTAGTTTAATTTTGTTTATTAATGTCAAATATTAAATTTTTAGATTAGAAATGCTTAATTTATTTTAAAATGTTATAATAATGTTGAATTATAAACTAATATTATTATTAAGAAATTAATAAATATAACCCTAATAATATGTTATTAGGATTAGGGTTAGCGTTCGTATTAAATTAGGGTTAGAATTATGGTTCAATTGTGTTAGGGTTTAATTAGGGTTAGTGCTCATTAAGGGTTAGGGCTTAAATATGATTCAATTGGGGTTAGGTTCAATTAGGGTAGGATTTAGATGGGCTTAGGGTTAAAATTACAATTCAATTAGGGTTAGGGTTCAATTAAGGGTAGGATTATATTTCAATTAGGGTTATGATTCAATTATGGTTAGGGTTTTGGTAAATTATAATTATCTCACATATATGAGTTTGGGGTTAGAGCTAGGATCTTGATTTAATTAAGCTCAGGGTTAAGGTTAAGGTTAGGGTTAAGGTTAAGGTCGGGGTTTGATTAGGGTTATAATTAGAGTTAAGGTTTTCATGAGAACTATGGTTAATGTTAAAATAAGGATTATGAATAGCATTAGAATTATGGTTAGGGTTAGAATTATAATTAAGATTATAATTAGGGTTAGGATTATAATTATAGATAGACTTGGGGTTGGGATTAGCATTAGGGTTAAGGTTAGGTTAGGTCTACCATTTAATTAGAGTTGGGGTTAGAGTTAAAGTTCAATTATAAATAGGGTTAGGGTTCAATTAGGTTTAAGGTTAAGGTTAGATTAGGGCTATGATTTAATCTCAACAATAATTCTCACTCTAACTCTAACCCTAAACTTAATCATAAAACTAACACTGACACTATTTTTAACCCCAACCCTAACTAAATATATATCTAACCCTAACCTTAATTATATAACTAAAAGTAATTCTAATCTTGTCTTTCATGTTGTGCTACAAATGCTACTAGCATATATATATATATTATTTATTAATATATATAAAATACGCCAAGAGATATCTTTTTCGAGGCACCTATTTTATAATAGTACAATAGACACATCAAAAGGATATCTCTCAACATATTTTATATATATTATTAATAAATAATATATATGCTAGTAAGTATTTAATGAATAAAATAAAATAAATATATCAATTTTTTACAATATAATTAATAAAATAATTAAAAAATGAATGAATATTATTTTAAAATTATTATATATATATCAAATTTTTTTAAATTTTTTTTTAAATTTTTATTACGCAAGATTGGTTTATATATTAAATTAAAAGAGGTACAACCGTCTACAAACGCAGGAAAGTTTCTGCTATTGACTACCAGTAAATCCATCCTTACCACCACTACCAGAAAACCACCCCGAAGTCAACCAAAACGAGACCCAACCATCCAAAACAAGGAGACTCCTCCATCCAAAACCACCACCCCACCGACGTAGCCTACTACCAACCCAAAAGGCCATAAGGGTTCAGCCCCTACCCTGAACATGCTAATCTCCAGACACCCAAAACTTCCCAGACTAACCATTAAGACAAAAATTCTAAACTCTGAGACTAAATGACGCCATTTGACCATAGAGATAAACTCTAAAAACTATCAGAACCAATATCTATTTAAAAGAATTCACATAAATTTGTTTAAAACAACAAAATCTTCAAAGACTTTTACCCACTCGACATCACCCACAGCCATCAGGTCGAAGAATTTCTTCAAGAATTTGATGGCCACTGTCGCTACCATTCTGTGTCTACTCAGTGCCAGACCGCTCAAGTCAAGAAGGAATGGGAAAAGCTTTACGGCTTTGTCCGAACCTCGAATAGCTGCAAAGTCACTCGGTCTTGGGACACCTATGCCTTCCACCACAAAAATCAACACTTCATTTACCCCTCCCACCAAATCCTTTCGAAACATCTTGAGAAGCAGCAGTTTATCCTCGACTTTGGACTCACCATTTTCCAGAAGGGATGCCAAAAACCTGGAAGAGATGTGAAGGTTGTCCCTACCATACTCCTTGTTAGCCAAATGACCAGTTCCCAGGATCATTTTTGCTACCACCATAACTAACGGATCCTTGTTTGAGAGAATATGCTCCAATTGTTGATCTTTTACTTCTCTGAAGGAGGCTTTCCTAGCCAAAGATGTTAGAGAGATTGGTGTGTCCACCCCAAACTTCACCACGCCATCCACAGAGATTTCAATGACAAAATGAGATCGCCTCGCCATGAACGCCACCGCTAGAGTAAATAAATTCTGCTGCTAAAGTTCGCCACTAAACATGTTACCAACCGATATAATCAACACATATGAATGCAATTAGGGAGATGAATTTCCCACTTAGGCTTTACTGTTAGATTATTACCATGTACTGACCCGTCGCCATCCTTACTAATGCCTTCCCTCCACACGTGCCTCATTCAATCCTCATTAAATTTCCTTTAGAGAATGATGCCTATGACATCCTCGAGCTTTGGGAAGAGTATTGCCGCCTCCTTCACGTGACCGGCCTCCTATTCACACCCTTCTATGTCCCCCTTAGCCCCTACTTTTTCGCCACCTCAACTCCCAGCTGGCCCTCCTAGCACGTTAGTGTAGGGATGGGAAAAAGGAGGAGGGAGGGGGAGCCCACCCAACCTCCCACATATATATATATCAATTTTTTATTCATTAATAATTATTTCATTTTATTTCACAATTATTTATTAATTGTATTTTAAAAATTGATATATTTATTTTATTTTATATATTAACTACAAAACATTTTTTATCCTTTAAAAATTATTTTATTACACATATTTTAAAACTTGATATATTATTATATTTGATTTATTATATGTATATATCAAATTTTTTAGTGTATAAGAATTATTTTATCAATCATATTTTAAAAATTGATATTTTTATTTTATTTTATTTATTAAATGTATATAACAAAATATGAAACAGTTACTTCAAAATTATTTTATTAATTATATTTAAAATAATTCAAAGTAAAACAAAAGTATTTTTTAAAGAACAAAAATTTATTCTATAATTTTTAAGAATTTAAATATACAACAGTTTTTAATAGTTTTAAAAAGTAGAGAATAATTTTTTAAAGAAAAAAAATTATATTGAACATACTAAGGAAGTACGCAAGAACTAATTAATGAAATGTACATTAACTGACACTGACAACCATTAACAAAAGTGGGGTAGGCATAAGCCATGCGGATGCCCATGCCTTTTTGTAGACTAGGTAGCCATTGCCCCACCATACTACTCGTTGCCAAGGAGATCCACGTGGCGCCCGCTCGTGATATCGCAATCAATAAAGACCTCGCAAATTTTGATCACGCGATGGTGGGAAACCGTGGATCTCAACCATCGGCAATCTTGTTCATTCAACATAGTTTCCAGCCTTGTTATTAACCATCAAGCACCTTTCTATCAAGATTATAACATCTCCATTGATTTAAAACATGTGCATCTTATAACTACTTTAGTAACCCACAACATAATGTATTAAAGACACATCAAAGTATTTATCATTCCTTCGGTTTCACCGGATGAGACACGTGGCGCTCGCCTGTGATATCACGATCAACAAAGATAGTGTGGTGGGGTCATCGTGGGATGGCGGGGAACGATTGAGATCACATGACGATTGATCTACGACCATGCGAACTTGTCCCTTTGCAAAATAAAAACATTTATTAGGGGAGATGGCCCAGTAGTTGTGTGGGGTCCAATAGTCGCGCACTCAATCATGATGATAATACCCAGTCTTACCACATATTTATACTATATATTGTAAATAAACAGTCCAAATGTAAATAAAGAAAAAACCAAATGTTCAAAAAAAATGGACCCATACTTGAACACATGAGAACCTCTAAATTTTATATGAAAAAAACATAACTACATTCATGAAGAAGTGAAATAAGTATTTTATTGTTTCAAATAAAATATCACAACTCTCCACTATAAGTATATCATTTAAAAAATAAAATGCTCATTTAATAAAATAAGACACTCATTTAAACAAGTATTGTTATCATAGTGAAAAAATATTGTTCTTATGTGTACAAAAATTGGGGTAGCAATATACAAGCATTGGATAATTTTATATTAATAGTTTGTCCTATCACAAATATAAAAGGTGAGCACAATAAATAACATGTATTTTCCCATTAAATGTGAAGGATTTTCAAAAAGTTTTAGTGTTCAACTATTGGTCCATTTTTGTTCAATATAAGTTGTATTTTAAATCATTATGTGTTGTTTTTATAACAACAAATAGATTTTTTGTGTTCAACTATTAGTCCATATGTGTTGAATATAAAAGGTAGAGATATCAAAGATTTATGGTTATCAATAAGTATTTGGTCCACTTAGGTTGTATATTAATTTTAATTTAAATAAAAATATCATATTCTACAAGCAACAAATGATATTTTTTTGGTTCAACTATTGGGGGTTCCATGATTAAGTTTTGGTTGAACCTTTAAAAAGTCAAATTTTAGACACTTCTCAAAAGATCTTCTGATGTGGCGAGTTGCATGATGAGTCGCACCTCTAAACCTTAGTTATAGATAAATAAGAGACTAGTCTACATTTGAAAAACAAAAACGAAGGTTCTACAATATTCCAGTCAATTGCTACATGCTGAGAAAGTTAGCCTGCATGACTACTGGGCCCTCTCCCCTAAAGGAATAAGGGGACATCACTAGGCCGACGAAAAACAATGACATAAGTTGTTTTAATGAGGGAACACATGACCAACAAAATACTTAGGAAAAATAAAGTTAGGAAAAGGAAATAAAATGATAAAACAAAAGGGGGCCCATCCTAGACGAAGCGATGGGGCTTAAGTCATTTAAAAACCTTCCCAAAAAGTAATGGCCAAATAGATCCCATCCAAGGTGTAAAATGAACAATAGGTTTTTACATGAAGAAAAAGGTAAAACCCCATCCTTAGGATTTTCCCAAACACCATAGATGACCAGAGACACAAGGCAGGATAAAATAAAACATAAAGAACAAAACTTTGAAGTTCAATCACTACCCATAACCCTAAACCCTAAACCATTAACCCTTAACCCTTAAACCCAAAACCCTTAAACCCTCTACCCTCTCTCTCTCTCAAGTCTCTCCCTCCTGCACTCCTGCCACTCTCTCGGCTCTCTCTCTCTCTCTCTCTCTCTCCCTCTACCTAAACCCTAAACCCTAAACCCTCTACCCTCTATGTTTAACCCTCTACCCCTCATCTCTCTCCCACTCCCTCCCTCTTTCCCTCTCTCTCTCAAGTCTCACCCTCCTACCCCCTCTCCCTCTCTTAGGTCTCTCTCTCTCTCACTCACTCTTATATCCCTCCCCTCCACTCTTAACCCTCTACCCTTAATCCTCTACTTTCTATCTCTCTCCCACTCCCTCCCTCTCTCTCTCACTAAATCCCTATATCTCTCTTTCCTCTACCCATAACCCTAAACCCTTAACCCTTAACCCTTAACCCTAAACCATTAAACCCTCTACCCTTAACCCTGTCTCCCTCTATCTCTCTCCCACTCCCTCCCTCTCTCTCTATCAAGTCTCTCCCTCCTAGCACCACTCCCTTTCTCAGGTCTCTCTCTCTCTCACACTCACTTAGTCACTCTATCTCAAGTCTCTCCCTCCTACCCCCTCTCCCTCTCTTAGGTCTCTCTCTCTCTCTCACTCACTCCCTCTATCTCTCTTCTCTCTACCCTAAACCCTAAACCCTAAACCCTAAACCCTAAACCCTTAAACCCTCTACTCTATACCTTTAACCCTCCCTTCCTTTATCTCTCTCTCAAGTATCTCCCTCCTAGCACCACTCCCTCTCTAGTCTCTCTCTCTCTCTCTCTCTCTCTCTCTCTCTCTCACTTGTTCACTCTATCTCAAGTCTCTCCCTCCTGGCCCCTCTCCTCTCTTGGGTCTCTCT